>JAQOWM010000948.1:1012500-1190000 GCA_029041755.1 Resseliella maxima | reverse complement strand
CAATGAAAGAATTCAAAACAACATATTTTGAAAAGCTTTGATGTTTTATAGATAATAATGGCCATTTCATGGACTGGTTAACGGAATTTAAACATTAACTATAATATACATTTAAAATAAATGGATTGTATTTGCAGAAGCTTTTATATGTTTGTCATAAAACAGATGATCGTTTTCCGTAAATAAAAGAACCGCATTACCGCAAACATTTTTTCTCTTTCCTTTTCTATTCCTGCACTTTAACTCCTGCTGACTCGTCCGAACACTTTGCTATTGTTTACAATTATTTCGAATTTGTTCAAGTGTTAGTTTTCTTGATGAAACTTTGATTCGCAAAAACCAGCAACATACACATTTGACCTGGCTTCCTTCTATTTTGTGGAAAATGTATAAACAGATAAACAAACAAACAAAAAAATTTCCTTTCTATCCATTTGCTTTATTGTTTGCTTATAAAATTTTAAACGAAATTTAATTTGTAGTACAATAAAACGATGGAAACACAACCGTTTGGCCAAATTCTCAATTAAACTAAAACAGCAAATTCACAAAAAAAAAAAACAAACAAACTCCAGAAAAATGATGAAAATAAATAAAATCAGAAGCTTCCATTTGCAGTATGTGTCTGCCTGGACGACTCGAATGGTCGTTAACTAAGTTTTATCGTTGTCATTGTTTACTAAAGACTATTGGGGTTCAGTGACAGCATGAAATGACCATACCAGAAAATACCAAGCCCATCGAAGAATTTATGCCACACAAAGGAATTTTATTTATTTAACATTATAATAAACGCATATGTGGCAAACGAACCATTTAAATTATTATTATTATTATTATTATTAGGGCATTTAGATGCGACTAATTATATCTCGTATAAACCATTTTATTTTATCGAAATACATTTCTGGGTCTTTTCAGTGCTCAATTTCTTTCTAAAAAATAAACAAACAAACAAAAAGTTTTTTTTAAAAGTTCAAATACACATTTTTAATTACAAAGCATACGAATTTCCGAAAAGAATTTCTATGAATACATATTCTCTGAATGAATTATTCTCAATTCCAATAAATTTCCATTATGTTCGTGTGAAATAGTTCCCAGGCTCGAAACCATGATATTACGTAAAAAATCGAACATAACAATCTTGATTATGGGGCGTATTTTATCGTTTACATCCAAATATTGTATACAATCAAAAGGGAATTCATTTCCGTTGAGAATCATTTCAATTAAATTTATGTTATCATTGTACCACTATAATACATTTACCTTTTTATCGACCATTTTCGTTGAATATTACATTCTGTTTGTTGTACTATCCTTGAATAAGAGAAAAACGAATGCTTATATGTCAAAAACCGAAACAAAGTGTGCTTTAAGTTATTGTAGGAACCGGCCTGTCTAGATCTAGAAACACAATAGTTTGCATTGCCATCTGTTCAGTCTTGCATGGATTTTTGCAGTATAATATTTAATGATTAAAACCTTTTTTTTTGACAATTTTAGGCAATGTTTGAATGGATTTTGGATTTTTTCAGGATGATTTTTGTTTTATCCCAAAATGTTGACCGCCTTCATGCAAAAAACAAAAAGAAATCACGTACAAATCATAAACATGTTTGTTTATATGTTTGTATGGTTTACTAGTGGCGCTGTATCTCCTAATGGCATGACATTTATAATGTAAACAGATATAGAACCTAGTGAGATTAATGGAAATGTATACGCACTCATATTTAACTGATAAGCGAATCTTTTGAATACGTATTAGAAATAAAGCTTTTCATAACTTCATCAATAGTTAATTATGACTAGCGATTAGCTTACTGTAGACAAAACTAGACTGACTACAATTATGGTTGATAATGATTTCTGATGTGAATGTGAGAAATGTACCACCTGCCGTATATCCGAAAATTAATATCACAGAATAGAGTGGATGAAATGGATAAAATGGAGAGACGATCCGTCTATAGTTAGGAGATTGTTGACGCCAATACACAAGCCGTTGTTATATGGCAATTTTCACATAATTTACGACGCCAGACAATATCTCAAAACAAAAAAAAAAAAAATGAGAAGAATTAGCTTTTAATGACTTAATAGCCCGTAACAAAATGCCAATGTGAAAAAGAAACCAAAAAGTTTCCTTTTTCGATACTTAAACAACAAATAAATCTCTATTGTTATGCATTTTAAATGAGAAACACAGGTAAATTCACTTGCACGCTTTCCGCATACTTTGTTGGAAAATATGATGAAGTGGCATTATTTCTAAAGGGATTTTTCCATATAAATACGAAAAAGTAGTGCAAATATTCGAACAAAACAGGTCAAAACAATTAAGCAATTGCACAACTGAATTGCGTTTGTGAAGCAAACGAGAGAAAGTGAACAGATTAAATGAAAAAAAAAAAAAAAAAAAAAAAAATAGGGGAAAGCGAAAGAGTAGAGAAAGGGTAAGTGAAAAGGAAAGTGGAAATGTTTCATTGGAATTTCAGTGATTCCAACTGTGTTCACAAAGTGCTTCAAAACTGCACTAATGTTATAGTGGTAATTCAATAGTACTTTAGTTTGACTGCAAGCTCACTAATTTTTATTTCATTTGATTCAACCGTTGAGTGTGAGGGGCGTGATTGTGAGTGTGAGTGTGAGTGTGAGTGTGAGTGTGAGTGTGAGTGTGAGTGTAAGTGTGAGTGTAAGTGTGAATATAAGCTCCAAAATGAAATTCGGTTCGATTTGAACGCATTCATGGTTTCTATCTGGTTTCATCGATTTGCTAATCATTAGTTATGGACTGTTTCTGGTTATGTTGTTAAACAAAAAACATTGTTGTATCGATAAAATTTGTACAGAGAAGCTCTGGCACTGTTTGGCCCTATATACAATATATCTGATATTTTTCAATTTGTCATATTGGGAATTGGAAATGCTGTGTATTGTTGAATAAATTGCCGAATGTGTATATTGAAAGGAATTGTGGTGTCCAGTTTCGAATTTGGTCGATTGTATGTTTAAATGTTCAATAATGAGAGCATGCACATAAGTAAAATGCTATCTCATATCAATAGACTCACAATACTATACATGTTATACCACACACCAACAGGAGAATATAAAACCAATTCTTGAAGTTGTAATAGTCAATCGATATCGATTTTTCCTTCGTATCCGATTCTAGTGTTTCAAGTATATGCCGAATTGTCGTCTCTCTGACTCTCTTTTAGTTGAGTGAGATATCCATTTTGGCTGAAGGTCGAAACTGGTTTTTAGCGGTTTCTTATTCTTCTTTTTTTTTTTTGTTTATATTTATTAATGGCATTATTGTGTCGTGCGTTTGTATTTTATTGTATTCGAATGAATGCAAATATATATTTTCATTTATTCGTAACCCTTAAATTCGAACCATTTTAATGGCATCATACAAATACAATTGAATTTCCATTTTAACTCACTTTCCAAACCATTTTTGTCCCATTCACTTGTTTGAACAAAGTTTAATTAACGTTTTGAATTTTGGTTCGAGCATATGGTGTGGACAGTTTATACCGTACGGACAATACAACCTATACACACGCGCACCGCGCACACATTCAAATATTTGTCGCCAAATTGAGAAACACAAGACCGCGAAAATCGACAGGCAACAAAACCACTTAAACCATTAATTTGTGAACGTTTCTCTCTGTGTGAACGCTTTATCGTTGTTTTTTTTCTTTTTTTTTTATTTTGATTACTTCTTTTTCTTGAATTTATTACGGGTTTTAGCAATGAAATGCTTCGAAAATTAAGCGGAACGAGCACGAAGCAAATATACATAAACCAAAAACCGAAGCAACGCACACATTAACCAAAACACACTCATAAAGTGTTTATTTCAAACTGATATTGAGCAAGAAAGCTAGCAGGAGAGAGAGAGAGAGAGAGAGAGAGAGAGAGAGAGAGAGAGAGAGAGAGAGAGAGAGAAGGGGCGCGTGACTGAGTAGGAACCGCATATATTTTCAAGTGAATTAAAATAAACGTTCGGCTACAAAGTGGCCTTAAATTTAATTTATGCCATTTTGCTAACTGACATTACGCGCGTCCAAGCTATATTACAACACAATAATTGACTGACAAAGCGTACTACTTTGTTTGAAACATTATTTCGATGCGGTGATTTGGCGGACAAATTTCAATAAACAGATCTAAAATCCATAGTCTAATGCCTACGTACAGTCATAAACAATTCACAATGATTTTAATATGAATTGGTGAACATACAATTTTATATTGAATTGTGAGACACTTTAGTGCTTTTGGGGTTGTCAGCGCGCTATCAATGTACCGGATGGTATCGATGTATCAGTGGTACATTTGAGTGGCAAACGAATGCAAACGACAGATTCATCTGTTGAACCAACACATGAAATTATGCTGGAGTGAAACCAATTAAATTGTCAAATGAATTTGAAATATGTTAGTTATTTGCATTTGAATATTGATGTGCGAATCGAGTGAGGCAAAATCATAAATTTTGCTCAAAATTCAATTTGACATTACGACCTAATCGAACTAAAACACTTACACATCCCTCTTTCTCTCCCCTTCCCCCTCCCTCTCGCTATCTCTGCCTCTACCTCTGCTTCTGCTTCTGCTTCTGCCCCTCCCTCTTCCTCTCTGTCTCTCTCTCTTTCTCTCTTTCTGTCCCGGTTTGGTATTCCATATCTATGTGTCGTCCTTGCTATTCAAGCATAAAACAAAAATCAAGATTTTCAAATGCATGCAATCAATGACCGATATTCAATTTTAATGCAAATCACATTATTGTTCATATGAATCAAAGGTATGCATCGTTGAACGAATGCAGATTAAATCGGGTCAAATTGTTGCAATTCATTCAAGTTGAAATGTTTCACAAAACCTGTCTGTAAAACCGCAGAATCTGCTTTTCATTTTTGAAATGAATAAAATTTGCGGCCCATTTCAAAGCTGATAAGAAACATCAATTATATTTTACCATTTCTGTTGAGATGTTCACCATCATCTATTATTCCACTAGTATTTCCATTTACAAAATAAATCCTGTATTCATTTTGTCATCTATCATATTAGTTTAGCGGAACATTCTATTACCGTAATTGTCAAGTTTTCTATCTTGTGTGGTGATTATGCCTCAAAACATTTCGAATCATAATCATATATATTGCGATTATCCGATTTTATCGCATTTCCACTATATCGATTCACTTTCAACAGTCAACTAAATTATATCATTTAATTCCATTATTTCCGTATGCTTTTATCGTTACATTTGATATTCGCTGCATTGCAATTTATTCTGGTGGTTATAGAAATTAACAGCGGCATCCACTGTCAACGCGTGAATATCAATATCATCAATTAATTAAGTGTATCCAATTTCATCAAACAATATCATAGCTTCGACAATCAAATCGTGTGCATTCTACATTGTATTTTGTTGTTCTACGTTTTTTTTTTTTCTCTTTTATTCTTTTAACATTTGTTATTGTTGTCATACATTTTCTGTTTTTCCTGTTCTCATTCTCCCCCTTTTTTCTATCTCTTTTCTTCTCGTCATTTTCACATATTTACATAGTTTGGATAATTTGCCTCGCGGAAAAATTCAAGATAAAAGCAGAAGCAGACAGAGTAAAATGTAACTCAACTCCAATTCAATTCACAGCAATGTAAATATTTGTCATTGTTATGTATACCGATTGCATGCTCTAATGATCATTATGTACTGAATATTGCATGTGCAATCTATGCACACACACACACACACACACACACACACACACACACACACATTAGTATATTCACAGAAAAACTCCTGCAAAAGGCAATAGCACTGCACACGATTTGATTGAAGTTTTGTCACAAAGCCACAAGTTTCGATTACACTCTGTCTCTCTATCTCTCTATCTCTCTGCCTCTATCTCTATATATCTTTGTTCCTCCTTTTCTCTCTACCTCCCTCTTTTTCTCGCCCATTCTCTCTATCGTCCTATTTCACCCTCTCTCTCTCTCTCTCTCTCTCTCTCTCTCTCTCTCTCTCTCTGTTTCTCTCACCCTCTCTATCTATTCATTTCTCTATCTCACTCTTTCTCTCGGTCCTTCGGTGAACGAATGAATAATTTGTAACGGACAAAAATTTAGGTCAATCGATTGTCATATTCAATGTTAAAACTCAGTGATATGTCTACAACCATCCGATTCATGGAAAACAAAAACGGCAGAATAGCAAAGTGATAGAAACAACAGAAGAGAAAGAAAAAAAAAAACAATCTGCACGTTGAATAAGAATACATAACACTTTTGCATCACGATTCATATCAAAATATGCAAATGTATTACGATTATTCTATATGTATTAAACGCAGATTAAATTGAAACTTTTTATTGCTTGCAAGTATACACATTGCAAAAAGCCATAAAATATACAAAAAAGACAATACCGAAATGAGTAGCAAAGAGAACTTTCTCCATCCCTCTATTACTCGCACACTCCAATATCTCTATCTCATTTTCTTTCTCTCTGTTTCTCAATTTATCTCTATTTTTCTTTTCATATCATTTTAGATCCATCCACAAACTTTGCTTTGCACGGGATTCTAGAATGGACCTTGCAAAACTATTCCCATTTATTGTAAAATTTCCACAATCTTTGCTTTTTTTTTTTTTTATCTTTTGCATATATATAATATGTATGCGAACGGAAAAGTAATTTGTTTAAAATACATTAATTTGCGTTGCAGTAGCGTAAAAATAGACGCATACATTATATGTAAATATATGAAGATGATGAGGAGAGGATACAATTCAGAAAATAGAATGAGTGAGAGGAAAATCGAATGTGAAAATGTGTGTCCCAACATCTGCGTTTCCTGTGTTGGCTTGGTAAACTAAATCATGAGCGCATGATTGAATTTATTTATACTGCCCAGAGCTATGAATGAGCGATTAATCAACAAAATAATGAGAACAAGCTTAGACCATTTCGAAATGAATCTGAAAGACAGTTTCAACACTATCATCATATGTACCTCTACATATATAAATCCAAGCACAAATGCAAGTTAAAGCACATAAATACTTTTGCAATTGAATCGTGCAAAACTTTCAGCAGCTATTTTTAATTAAGCCCAGAAATCGAATGGTTTCGAATTGCAGCTGCTTGTGATGGAATTTCAAAAGCGTCAACCAGACGAGAAAAACAAAGGAAAAGGCGAAATGTAAAAAAAAAAAAAAAATCTAGTTGAAATGGCTTAAGAGAAAAGGAAAGCGTGTGAAAAAGGTGAAAAAAAAAACAACAACAACATAAAGTAGAATGTAGAGAACCCCATGTGAATATTGAAATGAGCAACATTTTCTTGAAATTTCTTTTTTAAATCTCTCTTTGCATTTGAAAATTTCTTAACATTGTCTGTGCGTGAAAATGTGCTTTAGTTTGAGGCCCAAAAAAAGAAATTATATCAAAGACATCAATCGCATAGAAAAATAGATTAAAATTTTAACGCTTATGCAAACTTAATGAGAATCTTCATAGATTGGAATTAAGATACACGGCTACATGGAAATGATATTTCACGAGAAAAAAAAAAATCTCGACAAGTAACAGAACAAGTAGAAGAAGAAGAAGTAAAAGTAAATGAAAGATCTGAATTAGAATTAGAATTAGAAGTAAAAGTAGCAGAATGAAAAAGGAGCAATGGTTCCAGGGATTATGAAAATGCTGCAAAATGAGTTTGATATACGAACGGGATTGTGATTGCTTCAGTGCGGAAGAGGATCGAGATAATCGTATTTAAATTTCATCGTTTTGATAATAGAGAGTACACCTCTTGTGCTCAATGTTCTTCACTCGAACAATATTTGTCGCGATGGACCCCCAAATGAATGAGGACATTTTGGTATGCCGAAAGTATGCTCTTTTCTCTAGGTACTTTGTGTATGAGTCTCTCTCTCTCTTTCTCTCTTTCTCTCTTTCTCTCTCTTTCTCTCTCTTACTCTCTCTCCCTCTCTGTGTGTGCGCTTGAGTTTGTATTCTAGTGATAAATGCGCTTGTCGTCAAGAGAGAGGAAAAATCAGATTTTCCTTTATAGCGACACCATCATTATTCTTCCTCAACAGCGAATTGCTAACGAAAACTGTTTGTTTCATGAGGATAAGAATCCATTTAACCTGATTTATTTCTCTTTTTTTTTTTGTGAAATGATATTCATGTTATGTATAAAAGCTACCCATAAAATAATTACAATATTGAATAAAAAGTATTTTGGGGGAAATTCTTCAATGAAATTTAATAAATGCACGAAAAATACGTATCCTGATACTTAATTGCTGAACGAAAAAAAATATTACGTTCGAAAATCGATTGAATGCTGTAAATCTCAAAAATCCCATGATCTGGATTTTATTTTCAAAATATTACCAGAAAAATGTTGATGATAAGGGAAAAAAACGCGCCAAAATATTTGGTTTGGAAAAAACAATGTATAAATGTTTACCTGTTGAAATTCCAATGTGAAAGCTTTTGTAATAGTCTTTGTTCATCGTTCATCATCGGTCAATTGAAACAAGCTGTAAAAAAGAATCCATTCAAAATATGAAAATACATGAAATTAATCATTACCTTTGCATGTTGCAATTTTCGTTCGACTAAATTTACTTATAAGAAATTCTCTATTCTTGATATTTAACAATCAACGTTAATGCAATAAAATCATTTAACAAATGCTTATCAATTAAGAAAATGAATCGCTTTTATTTCACTTAATTTTATCATATTCTTATCGAAACTTTATTCTAATTACATACTATTTATTATTCGTATTTGTATTTGTAATTCAATGTGAGTATGCGCTCGTATTTCTATTTATGATTAATTTCAATTGTATGAGTGTATACGATTCAAAATGAAAGTTCTTTATCCAAATTTTTTTTTTCTCTTTTTATTTGATTTGAGTGAACAGTACATGCAAGACATTATATCTGTAGGCTGAGATGATGATAAAATTCCATGATATACACACCATGTATAATTCATAATTTATATAGATCAAGTAAGTATATGAATTATCACATTGGTTGGTTATTGCCATCACGTCGCAATTTTTAAATTAAATTTCTACTTGATTAACTCTGCATTTAGTGTTCGCTTAAAAAACATACGCAAATACACACCATTCAATGAATGCCAAAGGCACACATAGCTGAAATAAGGGTGAAAGAGAAAGAGAGAGAGAGAGAGAGAGAGAGAGAGAGAGAGAGAGAATGAGTGCGGGTGAGAGAGTGTGGAAAACAGAGACTCGTATCATAATAATAATGATGATAATAATCCATAAAACCTGTTTTACCGTATATATGAATTTTGATGACACATCGTCACGATCGAATGCTACTCGTCACACTAAAAACGCCAGCTAAAAGAAGAGAACTGTTCATTCGACTGCAAAAGTTAATGTATTATTAATTGAATACAATTACTTTAACGTTTGTTACTGGTAATTTGCTTAACAGATATTTACATTCATCGGTTTTTTCATCATAAATACATTCCATTTGTTCAGTTTCTTTATGCCCAATGAATATGGATCGAAAATTTGATCAATTTAATGGAATTTTCAAAGTGATTTGTCTATGATTTAATCATGACAATGGATGGTACTATGTTCTTTCTTCTTTTCTCCCACTTCCACCTTCCCTCTTTCTTTCTCTCTCTCTCTCTCTCTCTCTCTCTCTCTCTCTCTCTTTCTTTCTTTCTATTTTTTCTTTCTTTCTCTGTCTACTCTTTCCCATTTTCCCATTCTTCGATTTGTCCATTGTCTCTTCCTCCCTCATTTCTTCCACGTGTTTCTGTCACAATTTCCTACACGATATTCATATAGGATGTAGACCACGATATATCTATTTGCCTTGGCTATTTTTCAGACGCAACAGATTTTATCGAAAATCCAAAAAAAATCTCATCAAATGCAAAATGTATATGACATCTGGTCGAAAGTATTGTTCTCATGAAGAGATCGATTTTTTTTTATTTTATTTAAACGTAATTTTTTTTACAACTTTGAGTATTTCGTTTTATTATCGATGACGCGTGAATAAAGCGTTTCCATAATTTGCGTTGGCCCAATTTAATCGAATACAATGCGCTTTCGATATCATTATCGATAATGGTTGCGGAATGGAAAAGCCACTTTCCATTTGCATTGGCTAATAATATTGACGGTGCGTGATACAGCCTTATCTAATTTGATTTCATATAAAAAAAAAATTTTTTTTATCATCATCAACTTTTCCCCCCTTATGCCTATCACCTACGCAACACAATCAGACACATTCACATTTTCGGAATAATGCCAAGCGACCTTCACTTCTCGCGTGTAAATCAAATAATATAAAAAAAAATTACAAAAGCATGATAGAATAAGAGATAATAAGATGGAAAATGTTTATGTGTGTGTGTGTGTGTGTGTGTGTGAGAGAGATAGGTGGAGAGAGAGAGAGAGGGGAGGGGGAAAGAGAGCGAGAGAGAAAGAGAAGTAAAAAGGAAAAAATACAATGATGAAATTGATAATAATGAAGAGATAAAGCGCAAACAAATCTGAAAATAAATTCATCTGTTTGAAGAAGACGATGAGGGAAAAGTGAAAATGAAAGCGGGCAATTTGTGTAAGGAAAAAATGTGCTCTACGAGGGACAAATGAGGGAAAAAAAAATTATTTTCAGCACGCTATCGTTTGTCGCACATTCTCATTCTCTCCGGTACGATGCGTGGTGGTGTGTATGTAAGATCCGAGAGTTACAGCTGTAACTTTGAAACAATGGATGGTCGCATTATGACCGAGGTAACGACAGTCAAGCGCGGCAAAACATTATTAACAGCATTTATTGTAACTGTTATTGTTATTGCCATCAATCACGTTGTTTTTGCACCGATTCCGACTTTTACTTGGCATTTTCCGAAGACGGGCTATTTTATATCGTCAAACGTATTATAGCCAACAAAAGCAGTAGCTAATCTAGCTTAGGATACGCAGTTTTTAATATTGCTTTCAATTAAGCTGCAGCCTCTTCGAAGCTTATAGCCTAGAACATGCCATATTTCCCAACATTGAATGCTTCTAATTAGAGCCTGGTGATTGTGTACGAAAATGGATGAATGCTTTGCCTGATTTTGATGTTTGATACAGAGCGAAGTATATGTGCTTCGACTCTTTCATTTCTTTTTTTCTTTCTTTTTTTCTTCCTTTCTTTCAAATCGTTGTTTTCATGTTCTTAGTGACACTACAATGATACGCGCCTGTGAATATTTGGTGATCTGCATAGTGAACAATTTTCTTCCACCGAGTGAACATTTTTATTTCTTCGATTTACAATGTCCCTAGTATTGAATGCGTAATCGCCGAGCTGCACAGCTTATTCGCTCTCTCAAACTCTCCCTACCACACACTCACTCTCTTTCTCTCTTTCTCTCTTTCTTTCTCATTCTCTCTCTTTCTCTTTCTCTTTCTCTCCATTTCTTCCTTTTTTACGCGCTGTATTTCACTTTGACAAGCAGCACAAATGTCCAAAACCGTTCAAAAACCAAGACAAGAATCTCACATTTCATATCGAAATATTTTTATTTCACATTTAATGAGTCCGAATATTGTGCAATCCGAATAATTTGAGTGTAATTTATTTGCTGTTGTGATAATATATATCCTTTAATTGTATGAAAGAGGCTGATTCAAAGCATTTGCTTCAGAAAGTAACTAGACAAAATAGAAAATAATTGAATCATTAACTTCATTTTTCTGCTTGAAAACAAGGTAAAAGAAACAATTGGCTACATTGTAAGAAGTAAAAGTAGCGGTAAAATTACCAACAGCAAAAAATAAATGTTGTACAATCGACTAGTAAGTTGAGCTTAGTAAGAGTTACCGAAAACATTAAAAAATAATTAGCAATTCATGTCTTTTTTTCAAAACAATTCCTTTTAGTTGGCTGCATTCTGCAAAAAATGGCCAATTCATTTAGTTCAGTCAAAAAAGTTGGTTGAGAACATGTCTAATAAGCACATTTATGTCTCGATATACGACAACGTAGAATCAGCATTATTCACGTGAACATATTCGTGAAATACTCATAGGGATTCATGCTTTTAATGTGAGCTATTAAAAAAGCTTTGTTCAAGATGTTTTGTTCCGTGTTTTTCTTCAACCAAGGCGACAAAATGTCTCAAAATGTATTTTATATTTTTTTCAAATGTATTTATTTTTCTTTGAATTTTTGTGGTTACATAAACGTGAATGCTTTAAAATTTTCCATAACAAACGAACTAACAAATAAATGGTGTTCAATTCCACGTTATGCATAAAAAGAAATAAAAAGTCATTTTAATGGTGTCACTGTCAAAGCATTGACATTTCTTCTCCTCTAAGACATTACCTTTTCCAATGAGTTCTTCATGTTTTATTTAAATACCGACAATACCTATGAAATTCGATGAACTTTTATCGATATTTAGTCATGTAGAAAATTGAATGTAAGCTAATCCGCGCGGATTGTTGTTAAAGCGTGAAAAAAATGTTATTGAATTCCAAACGTAATCATTTCATTGAAGAAGAGAAAAAAAAATTGATTTTTACGCTTGACATTTTTTCACATGATTTTCTCAGAGCATATCGTTTTTACCTAGAGAACACAAAACTAGAACGGAAAATGCAAAAATTTGTTCATCGCTCACACGTTCAGCAACACTCACAAGCTGATAGAATAAATGGTGCGAACGTTTTTAATCAGCAACACCGCGTGCTGCTCTGTTCAACCAATCTGATTCGAATGTTTTCACCGCTTAATTTATGTATTTATTACGTGTTTCGTATAATCATATCGAATGGACGTGTACTTATATATATATATAGATATACATGTAAAGGCATGCTTGCTGCATATGCTTCCATATGAATTCCATGAGTAGGCATCTACAAATTGATTTTTATATCATTATATTGTGTTTTAATATCACAACACATCAACAATTCTGTCTATTGATTTTATGGTGTGGAAAAATTCAATATGATCGTTTTATTGACATGATAAATCCAAAAGCAATAAAGTCTGGAATTTAATTACCAAATAATGGAATGTAGAGAGAGAACCAATGGAGGTGGCAACGGTGCAAAATTTAATATCGATGCAAAAAGTGTTTGTATATATGGAAGGAAAAGAGAGAGAGAGAGAGAGAGAGAGAGAGAGAGAGAGAGAAAGAGAAAGAGACAGAAAGAATGCCCACAGCACAGCATCGACAAGGTGATGAAGCAGAAAAATCCCAATAAACAAAATATCACCTGTACAAATAACATTTGCGTTTAGCAATGAAGGCTTAATAGCTCACCAAAAGAACTAATAAAAATAATAATAATAATAACAATACGAATAACTTGTTGGTTTGCGTGCGCGTGACATCAAGCGGACATTTTCCCGTCTGATTATATTTATTAGCGCTTAAGTAAAAGAGTGTTTTGAATGATGAATGCTCCTTTTTTATGAAAAACATTTATGTGGCATTGGTTGCCATACTCAAAGTCAAAAATGGATTTATTACACATCATGCGTGTGTATATGTGCTCGCTATGGGGTAAATCATGAACAAAAAGCAAAAAGTCTCAACGCAAAAACTAGCCAAAATATATTTTAGCAAAAAATATCAATAAAGAAATATTTCAATCAAAATTAAAATCACAGATTCTGTGATAATCGACCACGAGGGGAAGGGGGGTTTGGTTCTCGACCTCGAAATTCGTTCTATCTAGTGAAAACTTGTCTCAAATTTTTTTCAAAAAAACCTAACAATTTCAAATAATTTTGAACAATTCTTCAGTAGGTCCTGAAGCATCAGAGGTGGGGCCAAGGGAACCCGATCTATCTCTAGGATCTATGAATAAAATCTATTTAAAATTTTCAAGTTCTCATATATAATTTTAAACGAGATTGTTATATTTCTAGAACTAATGATTTTTTTTGTTTAAATATATATGTTTTGATGTTTGTACTTGTACAGCTCAAATACATAAACTAAAGAAATTTGCAAAATTGACAATATTAGGCAATACTAGCGCATGAACTAAACATTGGCCAATTTGTATGTGTATTATTGCGTGCGAAATATTATTGAATTATTTATAAGTAGTAAATATTATATCTAGAAATTTAAATCAGATATTGCGTTGTTACCGAATAAAATCGTAAGGAATTTCCGACTGTTGAAATTCAAATATGTAGATTACAGCTTGAAATTTTTTACAATTTAATAAGAAAACACTTGAGCACATCCAAATAATAAGTAGGATATTCGCCAAAAAAACATTTTTTAAGCTGATCAATTGATTACTGAAAAAGCGTGACCTTGATGTTGATGAACAAAGCTATTTTGGTCCATAATTACAATGATTTTTCACATTTTTTATTCACTATAACCAAATCATTTGCAAAAACCTAAGAAACGAAGAAGAAGTAACTGAAAATAAGAAGAATAGAAAGCGAACAAAAAAAAGGAAGAAAGAGAGAGTGTGTGTGTTCAAAAATGTTTAAGTCATGATATCTTATTTCCAGCACCGCCCTCACACTTTTGCAGCCGAAAAAAAATATGCTTTGGATTGGTTGAACAAAAGTATGACGTCAAAAAATGTCGAAGAAAATGTACCAAAATAGACAATTTGAACATTTTTATTTGGTCGTTTTAAATTAAGCGGTTTCAATTTTTGATACAGTATCTCTTCCGTTTTGAATGTAAAAACAATAGGCTTTAATGGTGAATCGAAAACGTGATGGATTTTCATTCAAACACAATGCCAATATTATGCAGAAGACTGAAGGTGTTTTAGTGTTGTTGTGAGTGTTCCGAAAATCCATTAAGCCCATCTATTGTGTGACGATTTGAATACGAATATTTTTTTTTTTTTTCGGGATCCATTGCATGTTATAGACATGATTGGACTTTGAAATTACATTAAAATGCTACAAGGTTAAAATTCATTTTCGAAAACGGTCTATGTGCGCGCTTCGCTCCATTCGGGCAGGCTATTTGTATTCTTGTGCAAATAATATGAATGGCAATATTTTATGAGGCACTCAAACAATTTTCAATTCTTACTTTAAATTAAATTTTCGTTGTTGTGTTCGTATTTCAATGATGTTCTAAAATATTTGCCATTTGGCTTGACTCGTTTTACTAAGACTTTTCGACACCTAGAGAAGAAGCATTCAACACAATATCGCTGGGTGAAAGCTAAATATATTGGAATTTAATTTACCATTTTCATTTTCACAGTTTATTATTCTACATTTTCCTATAATGATGAGCGCTAAAAGCTCAACAATTAAAGAAACAAAATGATGGGCAGACTAGAGGATAACGTGAAATGTTTTACGAAAAGAGAATATGTATAGCTTTTGGTGTGTATGTCTATTTATATGAGTGAGACTGTGTAACTATATGTATTTGTGCGTCTGTTTATATATGAGTTAAACGAAGATGAAATGGTTTTTCTAACTGAAATGCTTAGCATTGCTATTACCATCCAACTTTGAAACTTTGATATAGGTATGTAAAAATGACAGCGCCATCCATTTCATTAATATTCCCGAATAAAAACGATAGCATCTCGTTTTCACTTTATTGTCTCAATATATACACGGTATAACATAAAATACAATGAAAAAAAAAAAGAAAATAAAAAAAAAAAAAAACGGTTGCCACTTTTTGACGGTCCAAAACGAAAACGTAAATGAATGAAAAACATGCGAACAGATTTTCTACCCAAAAAGATTTCCGTGTTTCTTAATAAGCATTTCGTAAGATTTATTACGTCAACTTTTACGCACAATAAGATCCCTTACAATGATTTTCTATCACGAATGAACTCATTACGCAATCATTCGCATTTTCTTTATGAATTTTTTTTTACCATTTCAGTTGGACTAAAAGATGTAATCGAGTGACTGTTATGGTCTATGAACATAATTCGATGTTTTTATTGTTTTTTTCTTTTTTTTTTTCTTTTTTTTTCTTTTTTTTCTATTCATTTTTTTCCTCTCTCTTTCTCTCTCTCTCTCTCTCGCTCTCTCTCTCTCTCGCTCGCTCTCTCTCTCTCTCTCTCTCTCTCTCTCTCTCTCTATTTATTTATTTCGAACACACATACGCATACACTGATGTTTGGTCATTCAATTTTTTTTTTTTCGCTTTGATACATGTATTCATTTACTTAATTGTTGGTTTTTATTCAGTATATCAGGTAATGATTTTCTATGGCCCAATTTATAAACATAAATAAATAATCGTTTCGGGTATCAACTAGGTATAGCCGCAATGCTTTTTAAAAAGAGCTGTGTTTATTGAAATATAAAATGCAGCCATTTTAGTAATTGATACTTTTTGTTCTTTTCCCTATTGCCCAGAGATTTGTTAACTGAAATTGATTTATTCTGTTCGTTTTGGCAAAATACCCATGGCAATATCGATACAATTTTGTATCCTGAATGTACACACATTGGGTTCAATTGGATCCATGTGTGTCCGAAGTCAAAAATCCAGAGGGAGGGTTATTTGGAAAAATCACCTTAGAGAGGTGGATCTTAAAAAAAATAGAAAAAACAATGGAATATTTTGAGAAGAGTTTCATATGAAGTTCGAAAAATTAATCTCAAAATGAATGAAAACTGATTTTTTTCGGGAAAAACTAAAAAAAAAAAAAAAAACTCAAATAGAACGTTTGAATAAAAATATTTTATTTAAAATATGATATTTCAGGCAGTGAGTGGTGAGTGGATATTAACCCCAGTATTCCTCCTCGTACACATATTAATTCGAATGATACAGTTATGGAATTTTCACATTTTATGACGATAGTAAAAAATCAGCGTTTTTAAAACTCATTTTAATTTTATGGGATTACCCCGGTTGTTTTCTGTATACATACAAGTAATATACTATTGCTACGATCATGAGGTCATAATTTTTTACTCTCTGATTTCTCTCCTTTTTCCCTTTTCTCCCACACATCATTCTACTCCTCTCTTGTTTCGTCTCGCCATTTTCCAATTCATCGTATTCGCTTACTTGCAATATATGTACTTTAATTGCCATTGTACTTGCATTTTTGAAAGCATCGGGCAATTCGCAGGATTCATTACTTCGTAGTGAAAATATATTGATAATAGGGCAGTGAAAAAAAAGGAGCACAACAGCAATGAGGACGACGACTGGCAAAAATACTTCATATAAATAACATGATTTTCCACTTTTTTTTTTCATATGCTCGGCGTGCCAATTTAATTACGTAATTTTAAATCCTGTTTATTTTTATGCTGCATACTATATTTTCCTGTTACTTTTCATTAGTGTGAATGAATACACAGTAAACTAAAGAAAAAAAAAAAAAAAAAAAATATTAATTCAAATAAATATTAACATAGAGAGTTATTATACACATCGTTTCAACCATATAAATGATGCAATGCGCTTTATTGAGTATTGCGGTCATGTTGAAAGCATCTCCAAGCTCAACACTTTATTAACAAAGCATTTTATTGAGGAAAAGATATAGTCAAAATGAGAAAGAGAGAGAGAGAGAGAGGGTGTAAATGTTTTACAAATAAACAAACAACGATGAATATGTACGTTGGCTATTTCATATGAATTCAATGCCTTTAATGAGAAATTGTGATGAAAAAAGATATAAAATTGAAACGCAGTGCTGATATAATAAACCGATTTCATCAAAATTGTTGGAATTCCGATTTTTCAATTTTTATCGAGAGAACATTTGAAAAAAAAAAAAAATAAACTTTCTCCGTTCGTTAGTTTTTCCTTCGAATTGTTAATATTGTTTTATAAACACAATCGATGCAACAGCATATAGTTTATACATTTTAATATGAGAAATGATTCAAATTTTATTATTCAATTAAAATTAATAATTTTAAATTATAAATTTCAATCAATCAAATGAATTCAGTCATTTGAATGCATTATAGCATCGTTTTTTTTTATGCTTTTGTAATAAGTTCAAGTCATGATTTATGTATTAACTATTGATTGGAGTAAGGAAAATGCTATATTTTATTGGTAAAATCGCAATTGTAGTCGTACATTTATGCGTATATACATTTCCGAGGAAAAGTAATAATAAAGAGTCAACATTTGTGTCTATATGCTGTTAGGTAGCGTCATTAATTCCCTTTGAAATATATGATATTGATTTGGAATGTATTCGATAAAATATATCGCTCTCGTTTCGCTCATTGTTCAAACAATCTACGTTGTGTCGGAGAAAGAGAGTGAGAGTGAGAGAGTGAGAGAGAGAGAGAGAGAGAGAGAGAGAGAGAGAGAGAGAGAGAGAGAGAGAAAGAGATCGAGAGAGAGAGAGAGAGAGAGAGAGAGAGAGAGAGAGAGAGAGAGAGAGAGAGAGAGAGAGAGAGAGAGAGAGAGAGAGAGAGAAAGAGAGAGAGAGAAAGAGATCGAGAGAAAGAGATCGAGAGAGAGAGAGAGAGAGAGAGAGAGAGAGAATAAAAAAATATGGAAAGCGGAAAAGAGCGAACCAAAAAGAAAAAAAAAAAAATGAAAAATATTGTAAACATTCAATTTACTTCCCGTGGTGGTTGTATTTTAACGCAGAGCAATTGTTGAGTTTGGCAAAAAGACGACAGAGCAGTAATAGAAACCGAGAAGAAGAAAAAAGATAAAACAATGAATGTGCAATGTAAAATAAATTGCGCGCTGTGACTCAAGCCAAACCATGGGAGCCTTTCTTTTGGTTATGATGTCGCCCTTCAACCAATTAAATTAAAACAATGAAAATAAGCGCAAAACAAATAAGATAGAATGTATTTACACTTTTTGTACGTGTTTGCTCTCGTTACAACTGAACCTCTCCTTTTCTATCTTTTTCTCTTTGTTTTTCTATTTTTTTTTTTCTTCACTTTTTCGTTTCATCGCATCCGTTGCTTTGAAATGTGATTCGATGCAAATGGCAGCAAAGTGCTTTTCTTCATGATTTTTCTCATCGTCCATTCAAAAAACATACGATACAAACAAACAACACAAACACCTGAATACCAGATAGATTGTGGGGAAAAAGCATAAGAAGAAAAAGGAGAGCAAAAAAAAAAGCGAAAATGTAATGAAGCGCATTACATGCCAAAAAAAAATGCGAATCCTCGTAAGATTGAATAGGCGAAGTGTGTGTGTATGCGCGCGCCCGAGCAGCAAAAAAGGGGGGCGTCATGAATAATAAATTATGTTGATAAAAATAGAAGTGATATTAAATTAGTTCAGTTTGCATGTATGAGCTTAGAGTATACAATCGCAGTTAGAATTATACGCCATCAAACTGAATATTTTTTCACTTGCCCAACAAATAAGCACACATTTTGTTCATTTTTCTTGTTTCTTTTTCTTTTTCTCTTTCTCGACTCAAGTTGTTTTGCAAGCAACCAACATGGGGTATTAATTGTTATCGTTTCTTATTTGTCGGTTTCTAATGATCAAATCTTTGTATTTACGAATTCAACTGTATATAAAACAATGCACAGATGCCATGATCTTTTAATATCTGTTCACATGATGTTAGTTGCGTTCTTAAATCACCATGTTTATTGTTTTTGTGCTTTTGACTAGATAACAAGAAAAATAATAACGTTTTGTTACCCATTTCAAAAGTGTATTTATTTGGCAACTGAAGTTTCAACGTAAGAAAAATCATATTACGTACATTTGAAAACAATCTCAATAGTGATACCGTACTGTAGGGCCTAAGGCAGACAGTCTGTACCAAACCAATAAAAATTATTTGTTTGTTGAAGTTTCAATCTTGGAACTACCGTATATTTACCAAATTAAATCAGATGCAATCAAATACATGAGAAATGAAGAAGAAAAGAAACAAGCAACTTCATCAAATGTCATTAATTGAGCATTTTCCCGACAGCGGGACTATAGTTTAAAAAAAAAAAATTATTCTAACACTTTGCGCTCACATTCTCTCATATCAGGAATTAGATTTTAACACACACACACACACACACACACACACATAAAAACATGCTGAATTAAAATGGGTCATTGCACGCTTTGACTGGCCATATCGGGATTGAATGTCGTCATTTTACTTTAAATGGCAAAATTCCATAGCAAAATAGCTAAAACGAAAATGAATGACACGGAAGAATGCATGTATAATCTCTAGACAAGATCAAACAGTTTCAGATGAATAGCTGTTGTATCACATTCAGTCGTAAATTAGTAAATGCTGCACCCTACATGAAGAGTCTCAATTTTAGTGCTTTATACATTTTTGTAGTGTATCTGTATTATAGTTTTGAAAAAGTGTTTTTTTTTTTTTTCAATCTAATATGCTAGCTTGGAACGCATTTATTCTATTGATTTTGCAACAACAACAGCATAATTAGTGTGATGTATACATATCTATTTCTTGTTTTCACTCATTATATTTCTCTCATTCATTTGGACTATATATGTTTGTCGAGAATTTTGTGAATGGTTGTTGAATTTGAAACAGATTTTGTTTACATGTTCATTGCTCATTCATTCGTTAGTTTTGTTTGTTTGTCATTTTGAACTTTGAAACAAATACTTCAACAACATTCTGTCTCTTTCTGGTATTAATTGAAACAGTACACAGAAAAATGAGATAAAAGATAAAGAAATGTATTGTAGAAAATTCAGTACAGTCATGGATATGGTTAAAATTCGAATCGAAAAATGTAATCCAAGAACAAATTCAACGGATGTTGTGGATGCGGCCATTTATTTATTTTCTTCTTTTTGTTTTGTTTTTATTCATCTTACTCTACCAGCTAACATGAATGCATCGAAATTTGCGCAAACGAAACGCAAACATTTCATGGTATTCTAATTAAAATCGGAAATGAAAGGTTCTCTTAGTTACAATTTTGTGTTATACAAAACTTTTCCTTTCGGGCTTCGCTTCTTCTTTGTTGTTTGGTCAGTGCATTATTCGGCGCCACATTGAACTGTTCATGTCAATTATGCGCATGGTATATTCCATATAAGAAAAAAAAAAACAAAAACAAAAACAACATCAATACCTCATGATATGTTTCGATGAGAAACAACCAAATACAAGTTATAAAGTTGCCATCAATTTTTTGTGTTGCTTCGTTCAAGGTAGACAAAATTAGCTCTGATAATAGAAGTTTCTTGCAACAAAACTATAGTTGGGCATAATAAAATTGAAATTCGCAAGTCTTTTTATTAAATTATTAATTAATAAGATATTAATTTTTTTCAATAAGATGCTGCATTTTATTAATTTAATTATTCAATGTAATAAGATGTTATTAATTTAATAAAATATCTTAATAAAAATCGAATAAAATTGAGAAAAAAGATCCACTTGGATTGAATAAACATGGCAAGAACTGAATTTTCTATAATTAACCCTTTAGTATATGAATTTCTTACAGTATTGCTTCTAATGCCAAAAAAAGCACATCAAAAATAGCAAAAAATATCAAATTCTTCTTGATTTGCTCAGAAATATAATTTTCGAATGAAAGAAAACAATCAAAACCATTGTTAAAAGTGTTATATGTTCATAAAAAATGAATAATTTTTTTTGTTCACTTAAATTGCAAATAATATGAATTTAAAAATCAGCTGAAATTAAAATTGTCAAATGGATATCAAATGAATGGGATCGGGCTTGGGATCGAAAAATTAAGAACGAAATTTAATTTTTCAATGAACTATTTCTATGATTGTGAATAAGTTTAAAGTTGTCTTTATTTTGTTTTTCTTTTTTTTTTCAATGCCATTTGAAATGGACGAATGGAAAAAAGAAATTTCATTTGTGCCACTGGAAATGATTGTACAATGAAAATTTGATAAAATTGATGAAATCTGGAAATCTGTTGTGTGCAGAACATGTTGAGACGAATAAAGCAGATGGCCATTTTTAATAACGCAACCACTTTTATAAATGTAACTTAATTAGATTTGGAAATGTTTCTTCATGACGTCGGTCAAATGTGCACAGTCTGTTGTCTCACTCAATCAACAATTGTTCTATTTGCCAATGAACAAAATCAACTCATGTACAATAATATTCTTCGCCAGGCAAAAATTAGCCACTCTCACATCACAATGAGATGCAAAATGTCACACACATACATACACACTCAACATGGTTAACAAAATAGCACAATTACAATTGCACTCAGCATTCTTTGCTGAAAAGCAAAAAAAAAAAAAAAAAAAAATTCTTTTCCAACTGTATTAATTCTGATTATACATGTTATGGTCTAAATAGCCAAGTTTCGGTTGTATCACAATATGAATAAGAAATATTCTAGATTGTTTTTGGTTTTCTCTCTTCTTCTTCTTCTCACCACCTAAATACTCACATACACTTTATTTGTGACAAAAAGTATTAAATGCGGTGACATGTGCACTTCACAAAATACTTGAAAAACTTTTTGTACGTGTGATTGAATACGCAAGAACTAACCAGAGAGAAATAAACACTAAAGCTTTTAAATTCAATGAGTTGTTATTTTTACTATTTGTATATGAGGATGAATTTTGTGATATGGTGGTGTTGAACATGTAATATTTGAAACCACATGGAATGAAACGAAGTTCCAGTAAATGGAATGAGAATTGCTAGAAATAAAATACAAAACATGTACAGAGACGTGAAAGAGAAAAAGAGATTGAGACAGGTGAAGAGAGAGAGAGAGAGAGAGGTGAGTAAGAAATATAGAATGAGACAGAGTGCAAATAATTCAGCAACTGCAGCGCGAGAAGAACTGTATCTTTTTTGTATGCACTTGACTGGCGCGTTGAACATCTCTCAGCCCCAATAACGACAATGTTGAATTGATGTTCGCTGCAAACAACAAACTAACACCGTTCAGGCGAAATGAGACAGACAAATCAAGAGAAGAAGTCAATGAGAGAAAGTACTTACATCACAAATGCATGTGCAGACAAATAAATATGCACACATACACAGTCAATGAATCAACATAACTATAAGCTATGGCTGAAGCATGTTTATGTTTATGCAACTATATATCTATTGGCAATGTTGACTGTTTGGCAAGCATGAATCCACACTGGCAACCAAACGTATATTTGATTTTTCTATTTGTTTGGTAATTTTACGTTGTGCTCTCATCACATTTCTGTTTACGGCACTTGTGCAAATGCCACACTTTTGCTTTCTCTCATTTTCTCTCACATCAATCTCACTCCCACTTTGCACATATCACATTGGCATTCATTCTCTTGTTCTGTGTGCCATTTTTCAGGTGGTTTAAAATTGAGCGCCGAGCGAGAGCTTTCGGGGATAGTCGTGTGTGTGTTATTTTTTTTTTCTTTTTTTTTTTTCTCTTTTTTTTTTTTTTTTTTTTTTTATTTCTTTTAAATCTCAAAACCGTCGTCATTTCGTGAACAACTTTCAAGCATATTACTCGGTATGGCACCTTTGAATGAGCGCATCGTGCTCGTCAGACAAACACATATTACCACCATTGTACATCTTGCTTGATATGTTGTTGTGTGCGCATTGTGTGCAATAGCTTTCGCCATAGATTAATTTATTTAGCTGCTTTATGTGTCGTGGTGGGATCGTGTATATTGAACAATATTTCGCAAATGATGAGCAGAATTTCATATGCACACACGATGTATGTATGTACAGGGTTACTTAACGCAAAGTGCTTTTACATTGTGCATTAGTTGCAAATATGCACATTGTGTATATTTTTGAAAGGCTCCCCTATGGCGTCTAAAAATGGCATTTACTAAATATGCTCTGGATATATATATATATATATGAACAAGTGAGAGCAAATGAGATACATATTTTGTGCGATACAAATGTAAATGAAACAAAATTGGTCACGTACATGCAAAGTCTATTTGAAATCAACGGAAACCAATTAGAATCGGAATTTCGTGAGTCCGTTTGCTGTATTCATATAAACTTGCCATGAGAAAAACTAAAAATAAAAAAAAAAAAAAACACTATTTTACTTTATAAACTGATGTTTAACTTCTGCAAATCCTTACATTTTTGTGTCATGTCGCCGAATTGTATATTGTTTCCTCATTTATTCATATGTGGAGTTGAATTTACTCTCTGATTTTCACCATCTTTATTTATCGCATTTCTCTGTCTCATGTTTCTACAAATATTTAGTTCTAATTCAAATCCACGTGGACTGCTGAAAATGAAAATGTAAGTGAAAAGAAGAAGAAAAGTAACGCTAAATGAGCTCGTTTTGTCTTTTCATTATGCTCACTTTTTGTTCTCTTCATTCAACTTTTTCAATTTAATGAATGTAATTAAATTATTTTTTTTTTTCTGCAATTTAGTGATATGTATTGAAAAAAAGTATTTTTTTTTTGGTTCGAGTTTAAGTGTCTACTTTCCATCATCATCATTACGATCCAAACAAGGTTCCAAGTTTTGAAACAGGATTCCATGGAAACCCCCCTTTGGCGCGAAAGAACTCCCCTAGAAAAATTTGAAATTGTTGGCAAAAAAACTTTTGTTTTTGCTCTTCAATTATTGAAATCTTGGTTCGTTTCTTCGGAAGAACCTTTATGCATTTTTTCGCTTGACTCCTCTTAGCTTGCTGGTGTCAGAAACTATGAATACAAATGATACATTTTAAATAACGTTTTTTTTTAATTCAATTGTTGATTTCTTTTAGTATTTGTTATTTCCGATGGTATAGTTGCACAATAACAATCAAATATTTGTCGCAACAATGTCTTTGTTCAATACCATAAACTGTATGATTGAAAGCACTCATTGCTGATCCAATTTGAAACTCATTCTAAAGTCAAAAATAGCCGACAAAAGTGTGCGGTGTTGCAAGTTCGACAGCTTTTATTATGAACCATACAGAGGTTGTTACTCCATTCACCTACACACTCTTATTTTCTTTCTTTCTCTCTCTCGGAGTCTCTCTCTCTCTCTCTCTCTCTCTCTCTCTCTCTGAGTTTCTGTCTCTCTCTTTCTGTTCTTCTGTTCTTGTTCTTTTTCATTATTTATAAATATCCATTGTTTTCATTATTGACACTTCAGTTAGATTTTTTTCTTCAAAAGTGGTCTACGCATTCAATTCCAATCGACTATAAAATTCCAGTTTACAATAGAGATAGACTTTTGTTTTCGTTTGCTGTCAAAGAGCTTTTTAAAAGGTGATTTTTACACACAATTTAAATTAAAAGCTCGCACCCATACTCATTACATTCGAATAGGAAGAAAAAAAAAAACTAGAGAGAAATCATTATTATCACTCAAGCGAAAAACTTTAATTTATTAAAAAGTGAGAAAGAAGTTTTTTTCTTCAAAAAGAATGAACGAAGAATAGAAAAGAAAACAAAAGATACATATAAGAAGAGATATGAAGAGAACAATATAATGAGCATTGCAATGAGTACAAAGTCCTTTGTGCATTTATAATCTGCTTGAAATATGACTGCGTGACTCAATATCATAATATTGTAGAAAGGGTCTGTTCTTCCGCCTTTTTTCTGTGTCATTTCATTCTTAGTAGGTAAAATTGCCACTGTCATTTCATAATTTAATGTTTTCATGTTCAGTAACAGTAACAGTACAAATACACACAAACTAAAAACCGACTTTTCAGTAAACGGCATCAACAATGTGGAATTTTGTATGTAATTACGTGAGTACATTTATGTTTCGTTGATACTCATGTGTATAAGTTCAATAGAGGAAGAGAGAGAGAGAGACAGAGACGAAGAAAGAGAGAAAAGAAAAAAGAGAGTGTGAGATTGAGAGAAGCGTTCACATATTATAGATTTATGAAAAATTTCCATGTTGCCTTGTGAAATTTGCTAACAGGAGAGTACAAATATTGGTATTTCATGTGAAGAGTACGTGAACATGGGCTTTGGACATGAAAAGTGGCTTTATGAAGTAAAAAAGACTATGAAAACCTTTTTTTTTTTTTTTTTTTCAAATAGTTACCTGACAACCGAAACGCACTCTCTCTTCCCTCCTACTGTCTATCTCATTTTATTCTTTTTCTTTTCCATCTTCACACTTTATCTGTTTTTTTGTTTCTCATTCATTCTCGTTGAGCCTTAACAAATCGCCATACCATCCAATGTCAAAATGCATTATCCAAACTTTTTGTATACTCACTCAATTCTCACTTCTTCTTATGTTTTTTTTCTTTTTTTTCTTCTCTTTTTGGTCTTATATAAGCCTACCCAATTTCCTTTATTTACTGTTCGATCATTTCCCACGTCGATTATGTTCGTAAAAAGTCGAATATTTGTATGCATGTGCACGTGTTGCTTACCATTTACCATCAATAAAGATATATGGTGTTCACAAAGTAATAAATTTCGATATATTTTTTGTTTGTTTGTTCTTTATTCTGATTCCGGCCCGAAACAAATGAAACAAAGGTACACATCTAATATCATTCACCTAATTATGAATGATGCACACAAACCTATCAAACTTTGATGAAGAGTGTTTGTAGTACGTTTATTGGAAATATTCAATAGCCTTGAAAGAGAATGAGATTCAAAAGTGAAATCAATTATTAAGTATTGATGATCAACACAATGTTTATTGGAAATTTTTTCTCTCAATCTTTCCATTTTTTCAAACTAACAAATTCAATGAAATCACGTAAACATACAAGTGAGTTACGCAAAATGAAATTCAAACAAATTATTCTAAAAGTAAATTGTTAAGTATTTAATTTGAAAAAATATGCGGAATAAACGTTTTCAATATGAATGTTGAACAAAAGGAAGAAAGAAATAAACAATAAGACGAAGAAGAAGCGATAAAGAAACTGACTGAATGAAGCAAAGAAATTTGTTAGAAGTAAAGGCTGTATTAAATTTATTCTTTGGAAAATTCTCCTCCGGCATTGAATTAAATTAGATGCAAAACTTTTATGAATGTGGCATGAACACACTTGAAAACACACGCTGCAAACACACATTTTATTTCTTATGTCAGTGGCAGTGAGAACTGACAAATGATTACAACTAAATGAGTAACTTCGCATAGTAGTTTGCACTAAATTTGATATTGAGTGGCTAAAACTTTGCTAGTATGTAGTTTGAGTACGAGCATATTATACTCTATGTATCTATAAATGAATATATGTGGATTTATGTGAGCACAAGCATTTCTATTTACACAATACGCCAATTCATTGTAAAAGACATATCTATTTGAATACATTCACCGAACACTCTTGAATATAAGCAAACAAATAAGCATACAGACAAAATCAAATACAAAAATACATTGCATCGAAAGCATATTTACTGAACCTTAGACACTTCCATGTGTTATGTTTGTTTAGTTTTTTATTTCGTTTTGTTAACTTTATACTCTCGACACGAGAATAAAACGTCAGCAATGTGGAAGAAAAGCAATGGAAATAGAGGGAGAGAGAGAGGGGGGAGAGAGAGAGAGAGAGAGAGAGATAGAGAGAGTGAGAGTGAGAGAGAGAGAAAGAGAAAGAGAAAGAGAGACGGAAAATGAATGCGTGTGATAGCATAGTGATGATGTTTGGTTGTGTAAGTGTGTGTACGCTATTCTTAATTTCATTGTCGACTGCCATTGTAAATACGAATAATATGGAAATACTAAATTGTTATTTTTGGCAAGTTTAAACACGCTGACAGATAATGAATAAGTGGCTCAAGTGTGTTAGATTGCATATACTTGCGCCTGGTGTCATTGGCTACTAACATTAGTGTCAGCATCATTTATGTTGTTTATCGTTAACTATTCATTCATTTTGTTCGCATTCTTGTCAATGTCGGTGCGAAAAACTCTTTTCGACACGTTTGAATTATTTGACGTTAGGAGCTTTTTCATTTGCTCATGTAATTCACATATTCAGATAAAAGATTTATTTGCTAATGTCGAACATATTTTTGCGTTGACTTTTTGTCTGCATCAAATATTTTCATCGTGTATGCTAAATGTATTCCAATGTATAGCGAATCAAAACTCTGCCACCCTCAACCACTCTTTTGTCTGTCTCATTTTACCACACAATTCAGTCTGCTACGAAGTTTAACTCGACCATTTGAGGTCGATGTTATATTATTCTAGTTCTGACATGTTTCGTATGGTAGTCCCCATATTTATATTCATCACATAGTCATCAAAAGAGCGAAAGAGTGGAGTTGCGAAAAAATACGGAGAGAAAGAGAGAGAGAGAGAGAGAGAGAGAGAGAGAGAGAGAGAGAGAGAGAGAGAGAGAGAGAGAGAGAGTGAAATAGAAAAATAGAGAAAAAAAAATTCTTTTTAAATTGTGAACATGTTGGTTGTGCATTTGACCTGCTCCTCCGCCATAAATCTATTGAGCTAGTGTGATGAAATAAATGGCCGTTGTCTGATCTACAAATATTCGATGCAATACACTAATCTCAATAACCGTGTATTTTTATATATATAAAATCTAGAATCCACAACAAAAGCATCATTCTATTGGAAAAATGTAAACGTTGCGATTTCTGGCACATGAAACTCGAAGAATGTTATTCGATTCCACTTACAACATAATCGTAAACATTAAATTGGCTTTGAAAGTGAACGTAATAGCAAGAATGAGGCAAAAAATCATTCTCACCATTTGAATAAAAGAAAGACGACGGAATGATAAAGGGATGGAAATGGCAACGTTGTGCCGTTATTGTAAAAAAAAAAGAAGTATAAAATGAAAATAATAAATATACCTTTTCACATACCAACCGACAACCATTGAAGACATGGGCATTAAAAAAAAAAAAAAAACAACAACACAAACCGACAATTTCTAATTTTAAATGAATTCATCGAAAATTCCGTTGAAGCGAATAAAATGTGATTTCAATAAAAGCAACAACAACAAAAAGCGCATAACAGCGTTGCGTAAATGGTATCAAAGTCACATCACATTGAATGTATTTGTCGAATTATCTAGGAAAACATAAAACAAAGTAAAGGCATGTAAAAAAGATTGAATCGCATAAAATGAAACAACCGTACAAGCGAACAAGTAAAAAGTGGAGAATATTCTATAATCTTTATCCATTTACAAGTCTATATAGGATGGATTTTTTTTTCTCTTCTCGTCACTAGGCTATGCACAAATAAAATTGCTTACAAAACCTGATACAAAGCCAATAAACAGACCAGTTTATACTTTTGAAAATAGGCGCTCATCCACTTCTTTTTTTCTCTTTCTCAATCGTTCGATCACAACTAAACGCGAATATTTCTTCATTCAATTTTGAACAGGTCAATGATTTCTTTTTTCCCTCCATCTTTTGCATTGTACAGTTTTTCCAGTTATTTTTCTTAGAGTTTTCTTCGTGTGGTCCATTATCTATGTTGGTCCAAATCAATATTCATCATATGTGATGAACAAAAATCTAAAGAGAGCGTTGAATGGTAGCGCGCCGTTAAGTAGCAAAAATTGAAAAATATTGATGCTCGAAAATCCATAGCAACTATATTTCTCAATTACTCAACAGATTTTTCAAAAAAAAAAAAACAAAAAACAAAAACAAAAAAAACGAAAACAAAAAATATATTCAATACGTCAATGATCGAAATGGAATAACAATCTTTGATTTTAACAATTTGCATTGAATTTTCATAACAAGATTGGGTCAAAGAAGAAAAGAAAAGAAAAGAAAAGAGAAGAAAAAAAAAGGCTCGCACCTGACGCTTATCCATTTATCTAGCTTTGCACTCGATATATACCAGAGATTTATTTGTGGTCCAGTAACACGTGCAGCTATTCAATTATAGTTAAGCATCGTTCGACATTTACCTTGACATTTTCCATTTGGCTCCATTTTGTCCACAGCAATTTTGTTGAATTTTATTTGTTCAGCCAATTCCCATCAGTAGATTTAAACTATGTTTGTTTTGTTTCAGTTCTGCAAATATTGCAAAATTTTTCATTTTTGAAACGAACTTCGGGCTTTGGTACGCTACCAGTGTCGAAATTATTAGAATGTATTTGATAGAAAACATTGCGCTGCTATTAATATGAATTATGTGGCATTATATTGAAAATAAAATAGTCTTCATTGTCATTTTAAATCTCTTTTAGTTTTTTCTATTCAGAAAGGAAAATTATTTTCATTCCTTTCAATGTCTTTATCAACAAGTTCATAATGTGTCGTATATGGTATATGGCTGATATTCCATTATATTGTTATACATTTTAGTCTATCCTGTTTACCTTCTAGATGATAAATGTGAATAAATATTTAGAGCTTAACACGTCTGTTTTGAAACATAATTTCAGTTTTTTTTCTCTCAGTAAACTGAGTACATTCAAAGTTTGATGAAAACAAGGTGGAAAAGTTTGGTAACGTTTTTCCCCTCCTCTTGTTTGGTTCACTTAATTGAAAGCATTGTGTCATTTACATTCAAAAATGCATTGTTGTTTTGTCGGAAAATATCGTGTAAAAGGCGATAACAATGAGAGTTTTAATGATTTAATTTTTGCTTTTCAGATCGGATATTAATATCTACTCTTGTAAACTAGTGATTTTCTATACATCTATCGCTTAATGCTTTTCACTCTCTCATTCTTACGTAATTTTAATCTCTGCCAATAGCATATAAACACACTCTCTCTCTCTCACTCTCTCTCTCTCTCTCTCTCTCTCTCTCTCTCTCTCTCTCTCTCTTTATTTTCATTTGTATCTCTGTTTTTTAATTCATTCAACACAAATCGCTTTTCGAAAGATTTGTGCTTATTCATTTTTCGAAGAGGCAAGTCATCGAATTTTACAAGTGAATTTTAATATAAAGAATAAAAATAGTTGAATGTGTTGAAAATCTATATGACTCAATGTACATGTAAACTTCACTTTTTTTTGTATGCCATCAGAACTATTATACTGTTTTGAACGTAAATTATAGAAAAAATTTGAACATTTACAATTTGAGCAATTACATTGCTATGTGAAATATAACATTTTCGGTTTAAAAGTTCAAAATGTTTGAGAATAAACTTCAAAACTAACAAATAAAATTAGACGTCACTGACATGTATAATGTGTTTCAGTGAATGTGAACGTTTCAGACATTTTATTAGATAGCGAAAAAGGATTGTGATTTTGTGATTTTGTGATTTTATGTTTTGCTTTCTAATTTCATGTCAACAATGACAAACACAAAATATAATTCAAATTAAACAGTATATTTGTAGATGAAATCTCAAATTATATTGAAACCAAAAATAATAGTTTTGTGTTTTCACATTCCCCATTCCCTATTCTACACTTTCCCACTTCCCATTTATCATTTTCTATTCGGAGAAAATTAATTTCTATTTCAATTAAAATGTCATCCATTGTACAAAATATTCCATTACACCATTTCAAGAGATATAAACTGAATACAATTCAACTGAAACCCATAGACCCATTATTATTATTATTCTTATTACATATAGATTTTATAATTTTCATTTTAATTTGGAACAAAATATTTCTCCTACATTATTCTGCATCAATTTAATGACCAATATGTTTATTATTATATATTTAACCAAAAAAAAAAAAAAACATTTTTGTTGTTTGTATTACAAATTCATCATTTTTCTATTCGTATTTTCAGGTGAAGGGTGAAATTTGAAAAAATTATGATTTCATTGACGTGAATGCAAAGGACAATTCATAAAGCATATGTGGCAAATCAAATGATGTCTCAAGGTAAGCTAAATAATCACTCAAACATTCATATAATGTTGCATTCACGTTAAAATTTATTTGGAAATTTTTTTAATTTGACATTTCAATTACGACTATGAAAATTTGGTTACAGGAAAATCCTTTTTATTTCTTTCAAAATTGTGTGGATAAACGCATTTGAATTTTATTTAATGGAAATCGCAAACGCACAGAAAATATTTTTTACTTTTAATACGCCTTTTCTATCACTCACTTTTTCTTTTTCTTCCAACTAACACCCCCTCCCCCCTTCTTCACCTTCTTCCCTCACTGAATCTTTTTCAATTGCAGTAGCGCATTGGCATGAAATCGCCTTAACTTTTCCATTTCGTTGATTTTGACCGATGAAAATTTGAGTTTCAACATACATATAACGAAACATTTAAATGCATTTTTTCTCAGACGCAACGAAAATGTAAGTCAAACTTTTCCGTACTACGGTTGGAAATTATTTCAATCGAAGCTGAGTGGAAATTATTGAATCAATGAAACTTAAAATCCCATGAAATACATATTGGATTGATCCAACTGCATGGAATTATTTTAATAAACTTCATCCATTTCCATACTCTATTATTCTATATAGATTCTGATGTTCCAAATTCGGAATATCACACAAAAATGTATAATAATATAGGTTCAAATCGCTTAAATCTTAAATAATTGATAGAATTAATTGAAATTCCGAGTTATGTCTATTTTTCTAAAAAAGCTATCTCTAGGAAATAAACTCACATTATCCCTCTCCAAAGACATCAAATTTATTTCCATCGAAATTCAAAACTTGAAGAAATTATGCTTTCGAAGTTTAATTTCAACGTTGGCCAATTGCAATACTTTTACGCACAAAGTATTTCGTGTGCGGAGAAGTATAAAACGAGCGTATAAAGAAGTGTCAAAACGTAAATCCACTTGGCAAATGTCATAGAGTATGTGCTATAAGGAATAAAATCGCTCCGAATTCCAAGAAAAGCCATTCTAAAGAAAACAAAATTATAAATTGCATGACAAAAAAAAACAGATCACAATGTCGATAAGACACAACGAAATAGGAAAAAATTTGAAACATGAGACAGACACACACACACACACAGAGAGAGAGAGAGAGAGAGAGAGAGAGAGAGAGAGAGAGAAGGAGAAAGTGAGTGTGAAAGACTGAGAGAGAAAGAAGGAGAAAGTGAGTGTGAGACTGTGAGAAGAGACTGAGAAAGAGAGAGAGAGACATTGAGAGTGTGTGTGTGGAAGAGAGAGAGAAAGAGAAAGATAGTAAGAATTCCTTTGTATTCACAGATAGACAGTGTGGTTAGATTTGGAAATTTTACAAACATTTGGATCATATCCTTTCGCACGTACTCAATATAAATTAAATTGAATCGTTGATAATACTCTCATTTTATCCGTAAACGTGTTAAATTCTATTCGATATTCTCGGCGTTATTTATTTATGTCAGAGTGCGTCTGGCTGATAGACTCTCGGAAGATATCTACATATACACATGAATCGTTTTTATTTTTCCTTTTGTTGACTTGATGTGGCTGCTTTAGTTTGAACATATCAGATTGTAATCGATTCAGCAATTTTTATCACTTTACATTATCGTCGAGCGTTGATCTTAAATTCCAATAACATTTATGCACTCATTCATTATGAATCGTTTTTGCATATATATGTTTACTATGCTTGAACGGGTTACTTGTTTGATAACGTATACCAATCTAATGCATTTTCTGTCCGCAAAAATGCTGTATAAACACAAAATGTTTATGTTTTGTATTTATAATTTCATTCAATGTACTTGAAGTACTTTAAATTCAATGAATGCAATTAACCATATGAATGAAATCAGTGTAAATGGAATTTTTCAACATAAATTTATACACGGAATACGTTTCACGAATAAAATGTTTATAAAAACTTCATGAAAAATATACCAACATTAAAAGAAAAAAGAACCATAAAGAGATGATGATAATTCGTATTTAACTCACCACTAATTCAACCATTCGTCAATTTAAGATTTATTGTCATTCGAACATAACTTAGGTTTCGAAGCTTGGTATGCATCACATCACGATTTTCTATTTATTCAGTAATTTTAAAGGGAGAAGGAGACAGAAATTGTATGAGAATTAAAGCCAGTATTGAATCTATATTGACACAATTGAGCATTGAACACAAGTAGCATTGCAATTCAATGTGATACTTCACATTGTATTCAAACATGTTCTATGTACCAAACTACTTAGGTTTGTTGTTTGATTTTAGGGTGTTTTTTTTTTTTATTTTTATTTCGGTTCGTTGGTTTGTTTAGTTTACGTGTTTGGAAGGAGATAAGCGCAATTTGTAAAAGATATTGTACGCAAACGTAAATGTTGTCAAGTTGAAATACTTGCTCTTTTGGCTGTTTGTGCTGATATGAGCCTCTCATCTAGGGGATGGACATCCATCAATCCAAATAACAAAAATGTGAACTTTTTGAATGCAGTGAATTGCAGGAGTACCAATTCATGTGTTTCCCCCTAGCCTCTTGTTATATCTCTTTTTTTTCGTATTCGCTTACTCTGTCTGTTTCATAGTTTCGTGCATTTTGATGTGTAATTTTATGTGAATTTATTGTATATGATGTTGTGCTTTGTGTATTTCGTTGATTAAATTGTATCAAGTTTTTCAGATAGCTGAATTATGTGCTCACTGCTTATGTGTATATACACGTGTGAAAAATTAAAGTTAACCAGCCTTTTTGCTGGTTTTTCGTCGTAATAAAAAATTTATGGAAAACACGATTAGTTGAGCTTTTCGAGTATTTATTCGAGTTGAGCAGAGCATCGACCCTCTTATGGCTATAAACATGCGCCATTTGTAATGCCATTCTTCGCACATCATTAATACGTCAAAGTCATTTTGGACTTTTACAATTGATTGCCTCGATACTTTTTTTCCTATTCTACTTTTTCTTTAGTATCTTACGAACTTTTTTTTTCTATTTCTTTTCGATAAAATGTGATGAATACGCATCGGAATCAACATTGATATGATAAATTCAATACAAAAAAAAAATCACTCAGTACATTTTATGTGTGAAAATTGACTAAAAACATTGAATCGTAATGTAAAAGAATCCTTAACATTTCTATTCATATCATTTTTAGGTTTCATCATCACTCAAGCCAATATGTAAACGCATGTGTAGAATTGACAGTACAACGAATATAATTTAAATGTTTTGTAATGCACACAAAATATTCAGCATTCTTCGATATTTTTGAACATTAACGCGACTAATCTTCAACCAAGCCCGAATGAAGGAGAGAGGGAGAGGGAGAGGGAGAGGGAGAGGGAGAGGGAGAGGGAGAGGGAGAGGGAGAGGGAGAGGGAGAGGGAGAGGGAGAGGGAGAGGGAGAGGGAGAGGGAGAGGGAGAGGGAGAGGGAGGGGGGGGAGAGGGAATGCGTTCGTGATATTTAATACTGACATATCAGTCATTTTGGGCTTCAGATCTATTGAATCGTGCCGAATGGTTTTTAAACATATTGCCTTTTAGACATTATTCTTTCGATTTCGATCAAGAATGAAAATACAAGAATAAAGTGTACAGACAACAATACCAAACAACAAATCTTATAAAGTGAAAGTAAGAAAGAGTGATAAAGTACGAGTGTGAGTTAGATAGCACACAGTGATGGTGAAGCGAAGAGGAATACGAATTGAAATACACTTGGTTTAAGTGAACTCCTCTCTCAAACTCTTTTCCTATCTCCCTCATTTTTTTTTTCTTTTCCACACTCACTCTTTTATTCGATGCCATATTTTTATGTTTTGTTTGTCTTTGTCATTATATTGAATGGGAAAATTGTTTACGTAGCATACCATCCTATTCGATCCGATGCCATTCGCGAGTGGAAATTCACACAATGAAAATAGCTTTTGAAAACGGTGAAATAACTTTACTCGGCACAAAAATGCTATTGAATTTAACGAATCTATAGAGTTTAAACAGGGCACGTCGTTCATAATGTAGTATTCGAGGCTCTCTCACACACACACACACATATATATATATATATATAAACACGCCGTCTCTTGGCACTTTTCTCTATCTATTTGGTTTTGAATGATTTGAAAAGCTCTCTGGCTTCTGGCAAATATAACATCATTTTCGGCTTTACCGTGTAAAGCCTGTGTTTGGTGTTCTAATACTCGCTCCTTTGCTGTCGCCTGTGTTTGGTGTATCAATACTATCTCCTTTGCTTCCATTATTATTATTATTATTATTATTATCATCGTTGGTGTTGTTGTTGATAATATTTTCACTCGAGGCCTCTTTCAATTCGTGTATATTTCATTTTGTATCAAAATAATATGCTTGTGCTGTTGTTGTACGGATCAAATTGTCGAAATGTTTCTTATATACAAGCAATCGATCGGACACATCGATTTATTCTTGCCGATCTACATACGACACATTTTTGAATGTGTGCGTGGGAGGTATATATGTTCAATAGGCACACATAATTCTCAATTTTGACACGCACGCACGCACAGCAGAGAGAAAAAGAAAAATGAAAAGAAAATCTTGCCTTCAGCAATTGACTACTATATTTCAGTTTTTAAACTGCATCATTCAATGCGAATTCACGATACATTTGTTGCAAAATGTTTTTAGTTTTGTAATTTATCAAATTTCACGCATTTTTCGATTGATTTTGACTCTGGTCATTAGGCTACTAAACAGCGTCGAATGACAGCGAAGACATGTCAATTTTTTTTGAAATAGCTCCAGATTCAATTTTATTAAATTTCATTTACAAATTGATTTGACACTATTAGCACGTTTTTATTAAGGCTGCGCAGTGCGCACGAGCTGTGAACTAGAATTAGTTTTTTAACAAATTATTTCGAATAATTTCTAATATCATTTCAGAGAAACATTGTTTTGTTCGATTTTCTTTTGATAATTTTATCACTTTCATGTTCTGTGTCACTGCATTTAAACAATGTATTTACAGAGATTCTTTCATCATATTCTGTGATATGATTGGTATTTTTTTTTTGACATTTCTAAATTGATAATTTTTTTTTCTCGGAAAATTGACTCTTATAATATACTAAAATTGAATTGTGGATTTGATGAAATGTATTGAGTACAAGGTGGGTATGGAGAAATCCCATGCGATATAAATAGCAAATGTAAAAGTTTTCGGATTCCGATCGGATTTAATCTATATATTAACGGTCGGTATTGTTTTCATCGATTTTATATTTTGTATTATTTGTATATTGTTTTTGTTGGGTATGAAAATATGTGTTATTTATCCGAATTAAAATTCCCACATGACTGATCCAATCAATTTGATATTAATAGCTCCATTGGACTGGACCAAAAAGCAACAATATAAAACTGAAACAATGAAATTTTACAACATTTTATCAAAATTTCAAATCCCATGGTCCGAAACGACAAAAACAATACATGATGATACGTGCGATTGGGGATTTAGAACTAAGAAGGAAACGATTTCAAATATAAGAAGAAAAAAAGAATAAGAAAGCGTAAGGTCCATATTCCACATAGTCAATTTATAAAATATCGACCGAAAATGCAATTGAATTGAGATTTAAATGGCGATGAAATTATTTGAAGCCACAGAATGAAAACCCTTAAACCAATCTCATAACTTTGGGTACCTATTACAGACGAACCGACGTCAAGAAATTTACAATTCCAAAACCATTCGGAATTAGGTGAAAATTTATGTAGTTTACACAGTGGGCGATTCACGGTGCTAGTTTTCTTGTTCCGAATATTTTATGGCAAAGAAAAAAAAAAAATCAATTGGTTTTTTTTCTCAAATATTATTGAAGTCGTTTATTGCAACACTTCAAATCAATAAAAACCTTTAAATCTACAATAAAAGGTAAAAAAATGAAAATTTTTGACAAATGTTAAATTTCAACTAGAGTTTGCTAGTTTTCCTTGTGTATCAAGTTCGTGAATCACCCTTTGAGTTTGCATTTAAATTATTCATTTTGAAATAGGGAGAAAATTTGATTCGAATCAGTGCTACTGAAATAGCAAAAATGTGAACAGAAACTAAAATTATTTATTCAAACGGATTGAGTCTTTTAACAGATAGTGTTGGTTTGCCTCTTTTTACTCATCAATTGATTATTTTGAATCTTTCAACATTCATGGGAAAAACGGACGAGCAATAGATGAATGATAAATATAATATATTCTATTAAGACATTTCATTCCACACTCTCTTCATTTCACCAATTCTTTTTCCGTTTTTTTTATTTAGACTTCACTCTCTCTCTCTCTCTCTCTCACACTCTCTCTCTCTCTCTCACTCTCTCTCTCTCTGACAATCTCTCTCTCTCTCTCTCTACTCTCTGACAATCTCTCTCTCTCTCTCCCTCTCTCACTCTCTCTCTCTTTCTATCATTCTCTCTCTCTCTCCCTTTTTTATGGACTTCAAGATGATGACAAGATGGAATTATAAAAAAAAATCTCCTTTCGATCGAATTTACATGGGTTGTTGGAAATATTCACTGAGCTATGAATGATTAAAACTACACATTTGAATAGACAAAATCTAAATAATCATTTCCTTCAGTGTGCTCGCTCTGATATTTGATACTCTTACGAAGAATAATAATTCATTCAATGGTCTTCAAAAAATTTGGTTAGTCAAAAACAATATTAGTTTATATACTGATTAATGATAATCAAATTGTACGATGGGCCCACAAAATTTGAAATTCGTGCTTATATAATAAATACTAAAATCCGGAAAGTTGATGATGAAAAACAATTTATGGTGATTAGCAAAATGTTTTAAACATAAGGCAAAATTATTCTACAATGTGTTACACATATTTTGTGTATGGTTTTACATAAGAAAACCGAACGAAGGCAGGTTCGTGAAAGGATCGTTTAAATTGTTCATGAATTTGCCGTATCTTATCGCCAGCTTAATAGAAAATCGTACAAATTTTCAAATATTGATAAGACCATTACATAATAGTTGTCCTATTTGAATGGCCATTAAATTTTAAACACATTATTAGATGCAGATATAACAACTGAAACTTCAATTTATAATCAATTCAATTGTTTTATTATATGGACTAGTTTTGAATTTCCTTCAAAGATTTCAAACTTGCTCTCAAATTAATGCACTATTAACAGGTCAATCTATCTATTTTATCATCAACGATTGTTAAAAATATTTTATGATTTCTAAGCACGTTGTCACGTTGATTGAATTGAACACAATGTTAAAGTAAAACCATTTTAATGATTGTTTCGAAATGATCATAAATATTTGTTGTTCAGTATATTATACTGTCGTGATTTATGTCGCTTAGACAGAAAATATGCGATTTGATTGTTTTGATGGAAAGTGTAAATGTCAAATATTTCAAATGAACAAAACGATTCATCGTGGGAAAATCAGTACATTCAGGATTCCTGAATGTTACATAAATAATTCGAATTTCCAATATGCGGGAAATCAAATAGTCATTGAAATATTAAATTTCTGTTTTTCCGAAAATAGCTTTTAACTCGAATAAGACGGGATTTGCCGTTTTGTTCGATAACTGTACATTAGCCAAACATAAATGATATTTTGATTGTTAAAATCCAATGTTGCAATAATCACATATCTTTCAATGATACCAATTGAAAATATCTATTCTTTTTTCTATTCCATTTATTCATATGCTTTCGAGTGGTTAGTAAATTGACAAAACGAAAACAATAAATATTTTGTTTAGCAGAATTTTCAATGAATTGAAATAGATTGCAATCGTTGGTCTAGGAAAATGCGGCTTAAAATTAAAATAGGTTTACCGTAGGATAATTCATATATTTTCCATTAGCTGGAATTGTCAACCGCATAATTGTAGATATATATTGCTTGTGTGGGTATATGCGCTTTGAAATGATCAGCCACATGAAGAATTAAAATGATATGTCTATTACTGGTATTGCATTTTCGAATCCCTATTTTTGGGTAAGATAGAGGGAGAGTGAATGCAAGTGACACAGGATGAATGCAACACATATAAACACACACACACACAGACGAGAGAGAGAGAGAGAGAGAGAGAGAGAGAGAGAGAGAGAGAGAGAGAGAGAGAGCGAGCGAGAGAGAGAGAAAGCGAGAGAGAGAGAGAGAGGGAAATAAAGAAAGAAAGAGAAATACGGAAATTGGGAGATTTAAAAAGAGATGATTTTTTTAAAAAATTAAATTTTTCACATTATTATTTATATTTTGAGCAAAGCATTATTCCGTTTGTATTTTTCATTTCTCGGTATTCTGCAATTGCTATCATTTCATTCATAGTATATATGTATATTTTAAGAGCTCATACGGGGTAAACGAGACCAAGAGAGAGACGGAGAGGAAGAGAAACTATATACTATATAAAGAGAGAAAGTGATAAGCAGAGATATTCATTTGATTTTTATTTTCACTTTCGTATCATTTTCCACAATTGAAACAGCATTGTGTTTCATAATTTGGTTTTGTATTTGTGTTTTGCTGCTTGTATAATTTTTTCGGTAACATCATCTCTATGTCTCAAAATCGTAATCTTTTCTTTAGTTAAACATTCTTTTTGAGCTTCGAGAGAAAGAGAAAGAGAAAGAGAAAAAGAAAGAGAAAGAAAGAAAGAAAGAAAGAAAGAGAGAGAGAAGGAGCGATAGAGAGAGAGAGAGAAAGAGAGAGAGAGAGAGAAAGAAAGAAAGAAAGAAAGAAAGAGAGAGAGAAGGAGCGATAGAGAGAGAGAGAGAGAGAGAGAGAGAGAGAAAGAAAGAAAGAAAGAAAGAAGAATATTGCATCACATAACTTTTAAAAGAAGAACTTCAAAACTTTTTAGTTTTGATGAGGAAATCATATAACAATATAGAACAAATATGAAGACTTGTAAAAAATAAGCAAAAATTAACCAATGTATAATGAATTTTGATATTTTGTTGTTTCCCTGAAATTTTTGTCTATGCACCTTGCCAATTGTACTTCATTTTCTATTTTTTTTTTTTCTTTTCTCACTCTTTCCCCTTTCCACGTATGATTTTTCACTTAACTCTTTCTATTCTTACGTATTTTCACTCCTTATTATATCGATTTAATGTCATTGACTCGATTTACTCAACCTTTCTCTTTTCCATTTTGTAGGCATTGCCGGTTGTATATACATCATACATGCGTTCCATCTGATCCAACTGATTGAAATCTACAAATCGAGCACCAACATCAAGTGCTGTTGTGTAAATACCGCCGTTATGTACATGCAGTAATGTTTTTGACTCATCCTTCAATGTGATTGAAATATCCGAAAGCCGGCGGAAATATTAAGAACTGAACTTCCATTGGAATGAATGAACGAATCAAAAAGGATTTGCACAAAAACGAATATAGAAAAAGAGGAATGCGAAAGTGAAAAGGAGTAAGAAAGAGAATCGATCGAGATAAAAGTTCATAAAAAAAAAAACTGAACCGAAGAATACGCGAATAAAATAATTCAAATACCATAATAATCAAGGAACATTCAAAGAACAAATAGATCCACACGCATCTAGAAACAGCAGTGCTGAATAGATTCAGATTTTAGTCACGCAGTCACACTACGTTGGGGAATATTAAAGGAGTTGTTTGTTTGTGTGTGTGTATGCGTTGTGAGAATACACTTCGTCATTGACGTTCCGTTATTACTCGACCTCTTTCATTTGTTCGCCAAGCTTATTCACACATTTATATACAAACACAATGGCTGTCCCAATCGAAGAGAACGTTTACAATGCCTTGCGGGGACATTTGAGCCAAAATACAAAGTTGCCGGCACCTCTGATTATCAAAATTTACGTTGCAAGCGCAAAAAATGGTAAACACATTTTGTTCATACTAACACCATGATTCGCTTTTTTTGTTTTCTACAATGTCGAGTCTTTGTTTTTTTTTTCTCTTTTTTTGTTGTTTTTCTTTTTTTTTTTTTTGTTGACGTGGTTGCTGCCAACGACAAAATACCGATGATGATTTTCATTTCGTATTCTGTATCCATTTGTGGGTTTTTCAAGGTATTGAATATCATTGTCATATTGCAATGACGACTGATGGCTCTATTAAATCAATAATTTTCATATGTTTAAATGACAAAACCATAGCACGCACTTTACGAATGACTTTAAAATCAATACTAAAATTACCATAAAAATGATTTAGATATACTGAAATCATTTGTTTATTTTTCAATATCATATAACAAAATCAATCGATATTTATCGATCATCACATTATTTTTTCGAAATTCGTGACCATCCTTTTTTTTCTATATTGATAATGTGTACGTATTCATTTCTATTTTCTTACCCGATTTTATTGCCATTTTCATTTGCTTTCATACATATTATTCAAAATCGTCTGCTTTCATATTCATTGCAGTCCACAGCAACACATGCTCATCGGAATATTATGTATATATTTATCTGGGTTTCGGATATGATGCAAGCATCCGCCAATATAATGGCGATGAGCCTATGGCATGGTATCAATTTTGCTTTTATTATAACCCATTGTCATCATCGTCGTCGTTGTTGTTGTCATCATCATATGGCATTGCCTCCTGTCACACATCCACATGAAAGAAAAATATATTAATAACTGAATTGCTGTTTACTTCGACCCGTACTCACACCGTTGTCAACGGTGTCATTTTATGTTCCACATTTATTTTTATTATCAATGTGTGTGTGTGCGTATGTGTGTGTGTGTGCGTGTGCGTGTGCGTGTGCGTGTGTGCGTGTGTGTGTTCGTGCGTGCTCGTGTGTGTGTGTGCCTCATTTTCTTTTATCAAATGCTAAAATCTATATATCTGCTCTTTCTCTTAAATATAGAATTCAAAGTCGAGAGAAGAACTCTATTGGAAATAATTGGACCTGAATTGCAATCAATTTACGATGATCGTCAAATTGAGGTAAGGGATTTTTTTTTCCTTTCTGCTCAGTACCATGTCTTTTTTATGTGTGGTCTTTTTCATGAATAATTTGCGTAAATCTATTATTATTCTGTATGCGTTTAGTATGTGCCCACTGCTACTACTTTGTGGTGATGGTGGTGGCGATGTTGGTCAATAAACGCATCTTCAAGAGCTTAAGCATACTAAATACTCAAACAGTGACATAAATGAAAGGGAATACATAATTTGATATATTCGAAGCAATGATTTTTTTCCTGGAGTGTGCTATTTTCCCCTCGGCCTAAATATTCACTACATACATGCTTTACTTAACTTATTACGTTTTTTTTTCTAACTTTCTGTATAGTATTCTCCTAATGTCACATATACTCCAATTATTTCGATGTGGTTTACATGTATTTCGTTTCTTCCAATTCTCTACATATTTATTACTCATTATATTTTTGTATATACGAGATTTAAGTAAGTTGTTTTCATTTCTTGCTGTTTCTCTCAAATTTTTTTGGCCTCAAGTTTTTTTTTTGCGCCTTCCGCGTTTATATTTTTGCGTCTTTTTTTAGATAGGAATATTACTGAATTTAGCATCGCATGCATGTGTCAAGAAAGAAAGACCGAGAGGGAAAGTGTGTGTGTCTGAGAGAGAAGGGAAAATCAACCATATTTATTCATTTTCATTTTGTCCTTCATTTGGCGGCAGACACTTGGGGCGATAATGCCACTCTCTTTCTCTCTTCTTGTCTTTCTGTCCGTCTCTCTCTCTCTCTCTCTCTCTCTCTCTCTTTTCTCTCTCTCTCTCTCTACTTCCTCTATCTCGTGTATCCCTTTTCCGTTTGTATGAAAAAAATATTTTTTTCAAATAATTTTCCACTTTGTGGATTTACAATGCAACAAGAATAAACAACTTGCAAAATGGTTTAGGCGTAAAGCATTATACATATTGAGATTGACGAGAGAATAAAAAAAGAGTGAAACGAATGTAAATAATGAAAAAAAAAAAAAAAAAATTGTCATGAAAACTCACCTCACCTCAGCTCTTACCTCACAAAAGGAAAAGAAAAACAAAATTGCGCAACCGAAAGTATCGAACCAAAATGAAGGCAAACAGAATCCAATATAACCCTCACCAAACAAATATTAATGAAATGTTGCTTTATGGAAACTTGGTTTTTTCCCTCTTTTACTGTTATTGTTCCTCTGCCAAGCGCACTCATTGTGAAATTTAAGAGTTTTATGTGATTGTGTATGAATATTGAAAATAAACATTTCTTTTTGTTCTTTTTGTACCAATTTCTCTTCTCTGTGTATCTTATAATATGTTAACGAGAATAATGTGTGTCTCGTCAGCAGACAATTCATTTTTATTTCAAATAAGTGGTCCATTTTTGTGTGATCAATTCGAAAACAATTCTAACCGAAAATACATCTACAATAGATAATTTTCAATACGAATGAAGATGACTTTCATTTTTTGAAGGACTTTTATTAAAAAAATAATCGCCAATATCAATCAATATGCCGCATAAAATCAACGCTAACAATTTGAATTATTTTGGCCACAATTTCAGTCAAATACATATAAAAAAAAATGTAATAACTAAACTAAAAATGTTAATTCGATAAAAAAAAATCGCAATTCTATTAAATTTGTGTTTTTCGATTTAAATTTATAACGTTCGTCATAATTGAATTTTCATGTTTGATATTTGGCATGAAATTGAATTTGAAACAAATGTCCATTTAATTTCATTGCCAACTTTATTCGGTACATTTAACAAATACATTGGCAAATGCAGTCCAGACAAAAGCTTAAGCACACATCAGTCTACTTTCTTGGACGAATTCCAGTACTAATCGTTCGCTTTTCTGTTAACTTTCTATTTACATTTTTCAGTTGCTTTTTTAAAACCACAATTTGTTTCATTTCCCTATGCTGCAATGAAACTTTTCCCATTTTCCAATGCAACGAGTTGAGATTTTCTCTTTTAGTAGTGTCTAGAGCCACTTAAAATGGTTGCAATAAAGAACAAGTGTAATTCAATATTTGTCGAAGGTATATTTTTACTGATTGCGTTCAAATTAACAATGACAATCATGTAAATATTTTGTTGATGAAATTTTTTTTTCATTTGCATCTCATAATATTTTTTATTTTTCATTAAGCTTCTATTCACTTCTCTTTACTCTTTGCATGTACTTTTTTTTTTTTTTTTTTTTGCTTAGGTTGAGTTCATCGACATGCACTTTGGTACTGGGCCAGGACATCTGGATGCACTTACCGACACCGATCCGTATATTCTTGATGAGCATCTAAGCGAAATTGAAGATTGTTCTCGTATCTCGAAAAGCATATTTTTTCTTGTAAGTATATATCTATCATACATACTATGCACCATTTATTGTTTCATTGTTCAACAGCTTAAGGGTAAATTACCTCATGAATGTAAACTACCAGCTATTTTAACTACAAGACTATCTTTACAATGTATCGAATCGATACTATCGAGAGTTCTTTCACATATCTAGCACATAAATGAAAGAATGAATGGAAGCCAACAAGAAAGAAAATGTGGAAAAAAAATTGCGAAAAACCACTTTTTAACCAAATTGAACAAAATTGAACTGTTTAACATTCTCATGTAATTTCACGGCACTAGTTTGTTCTTTTTTTTTTTAATGATGCAACTATAAGTTGATTATACAAATATATGAAATTGTGATACGAAGCATACAAAAAAAAAGCAATCAAATCTCAACTCTCTCATGCTTTGAACACAAGAAAGAAAAAAAAAATATGCAAAGCACATTATTGATTTGCATTAAACTACATTGAGAATCGGTGTTTAACCACATTTTTCATATTTTAATAGAAATTTCCAACCCAAAAGCACTGCTATGACACTTCAAGCGCCATTTTTTCCATTTTCGACTGTATATACATATAGACGAAAAACATAACAAATTGACCTTCTTCAGCAAAAGATTTTCCTGAAAGCTTCCCCTCTGAAAATTGTGTTTTGCTCATTTTCTATTTTGGAAGAAACAAATTCAAGGTTCAATGCTAACATTCATTGCATCAAAACAGTGAAACGTAGTGGTTACTACGCGTTCATTAGCCATAAAAATGTGTCTTCGGAGGTACAAATGGGCACGTAGTAGGTGCTACGTGCCCTGCGTTTTACCGCTTTGCATTACATAATCAGTAACATTGATAATTTCATGGTAGAGCTGGAACATCACAAAGAATGTATCTAGAATAACGTGAATTTTTGTATTTGACAGTTCATTAAATATTAATTTGTCATCAATTCTGATTAATGATTGGTGTTGTTATGTTCACTGGGGTGGGTCAGTTTTTGAAAAATGCTCATTTCATATGTTGAACCCCCTGAATCGTGGAATTAGGTCAAAATAAGCAACTATTGTTCCGGAAGTATTCCAGAAAATCATACTCGCGACCGTCTAAACAATACAAAGTTCCAAGGAAATTGAGGTCGATCGAATTTTTCGATTGATGCCAAATGCATGAACGCAGCCTATCCTTATGTTCACTCTTCCACGATGATTCGAGTTTATTTTTTTTATAATTTAGCTGTAGCTTCGATAACACTTAAGCGATAGTTTCCATTAAACGTTATATAATTCCTCTTTTCATTAGTGGAAATACAAACAATTCAGATTTGCTTGAAATTCATTCAAAATTTGCCTAAAATTTTTTTTTTTATTTTCTGCGATTTCATTTCTTTTTTCTCTTTTTTCCCCCTCTCTATTTCCTTTATTATCGATTCAAATGGATTATGGGCAATTGATTGGTCACATTAACTGTGTCCATTCGGGCATTGGTGGTAATGGTAATGGCAATGGCGATGTATACAGACATTAATTGGTAATAGTTTAGGAAAATTGCATCTGCCAACCCGTTTAGATGAAGACGTATTCAAAGCAATTCAACAGCATGAAAAAGATATGAAACTAATGGAGGAATGGTATCAATACAATGAAGAAACCCATACATATTTACTACGAAAAGATTATAGGTAAGCTAACACCAGTCATCATCATTAAATCCCTCTTATCCTAGATATTCATCCATTTTCTATACAACAATACGGTTAAAATAATATGCAATACATCGGAGTACTTGAGCATAAATTTTTAATGATAGCAGCAATGTGTCCCATTGACATTTTGCTAGAGAATGAAAAATGCAAACTGCAATTAAAGAAAGAAAATTCTTTTATCACTGTTGTCGGTTGTTGTTATTGTTGTCTCTTAAGTATCATTTTTACAAGATGTTTGTAGAAAGAAAATCAACAATGTTATTTGACAACACATAATGGTTTATATTAGTGGCACACTTTTTTTTTTCTCATTAATTTGAAATACTAACAATGAATATTCTGGACAAGCACAACCATTTTTCGTTATTTTCCGGCGGTTTTATACATCATACATCCTCTATTTATTTAGGATTCGAAAATCAGAACAGAACTGAATGGAAAATCAACAACAATAACAAAAACCATAATCAGACAAAATGAGAGCTCATTGTTTTAAAACCATCATCGTTTGCTCAATGTGAAATTTGCTTGTTATGGTGATTTTCCATATTGTTTTGAGAATTTTGTTTTCTTTGTCATTCTTTCTCTCCTGGGTTTATTGTTATTGCTGGTTTTAACATATTTCACCGTAAACTTGGTACACAATTTTGGTTTACTGAATTTGACTCGACCAAGAGACTGGACTGAACTGAAAAGAAAAATTAATAACAAGTGAATCGCAAAAATTTTTTTTTTTTTTTTTTTTTTTTTTTTGGCCCAACGGAATGTGATCGAAATTGCAGCGCCAAAAATTGCGATGTGCATAATTGATGAAAAATGGAAAAATGAAAAGCAAACGGTCGACAAGTAAAATGCGCTTATCATCTCTCATCAACAACAGAAGCATAATGAAAATGTAGCATTCAGATTATGAGATCAAAAAAATAGTCAGATTTTTGTGTCCATACTCGTCGAGGCGTACATTTGACGTCACTACTAAAGTCAATTCGAAAGTTTATCATCTCAAAAGCTACAAAAATATCCCAAGTGCAACAATTGCACATAAATGGCTTTCTTTCTTTCTCCCTTTCTTCCATTCTTCCTTTCTCTGTTGTGACACACAAGTTACACTTTTCGATGGCTAATTTTTCATTTAAATTAATGCAAACTTGTACGAGATGTCGAGTTTTGATTGCCGACCGTCGAACTCGAGTAAAGTCCTTTTTAATTTTCGCGTATATTGTCTGCAGCCAAACCAATAAATATACAAAATCCGTCATTAAAACAAAGAAGAAAAAAAAAAACAAAGATATCAATGGGGTCGTTTATTTTATACCACACACACGTTCCTTCTCTCTCTTTTCTTCTCTCACTCTCACTCTCTCTCTCTCTTTAATTCGGTTTCACTCACATTTCTGTTCTCTCATTCGCTTTCATACACACTCAGATCAGATTTAATTTAATTTCATTAAATTTCCAGTCGAGTGCAAAGGCTAATACGAAGCAAAAGCCATTATATTCGCCGATTTTGAACATTCGTCTCGAATGTCAAACCGTATGCCTATTTAATGGATATAAATATACCGTTATTGTGGCTAAAAGATTATATTCTAATTATAAATTTTGTTTGATTAATTTTCAAAACAAATAGTTCATGGAATGACTGAAAAGCGTTGGCCAAATATCTTTAGGTTATGCTTTCTGTTGAATTTGATGCATTCGTTTCTCAAAAAGTCGCACAAACATATGCGCACATTTGTATTTGATATCTTCACAAGCGCGTATCTCAGCTTAGTTTTGAATGGTTTTTGTTTGTATATTAATTTTGTTGAATAAAATGAGATTTTCGCCTGTTGGGCATTTACAAAATCCGAAAATGAAATTCACGCGAGAGCCGCCTCAAAATGTGCCAGAAACTGTAATGCGAAAATGATAAATGCTTGCTGATTTGTCTACAGACGCTTCTAATCGCAATGCCAATCGAAGTGTAAATATAGCTACGCATAATTATTTGCATTTATCTTGAAACCAATTTTGACGCGCCCAAATATTCGCTCGACAACGAATATGATGAAATGCATTGAATTTTAGAGAACCCAAACGCATGAAATGTATGAACATTTCCAGAAAAATCATTTCAGGCTATATTTCTGGCTTTTTCAATTTTTAAAATTCTATTACACCATCTTGGGCTCCATCTCCATCTCCTTCTTGTTCTCTGTTTTTTTCTTTTTTTCGTCTAATTTTCTTATTTTCTTATGTGCGCGTGTATATGGTCGTATAACGAAGTCATTATTCAAAGTTAAAATAAAATACTCGTTATAGTGGCAAAGTTCAAGAGTCTTTTGCAAGTCACGAGATTTCTAAAGAGAGTTTATCAACATGTGATCCCGTCGGTGCACACTCACAAACGCACTGAAAGAATTGCTCAACTATAAAATCGGCCACTTTTCATTTTTCATGCAATCATTCATCCAGATTGCGAAATGTGTGTCAATTTCCATATAGACTCATATAATGGCAAATGGTTGTGGCGACGTTGACGGTGGCTGCAATAGCAACCAAAAGTATTGTAACTACTACTGTTTTCTGCGTATTTTATAATTATGTTCATATTTTATGGCAAAACTTCGTCAATAATAAAGTGGGACCCGAAGAGAACTCACTATTTTCACGCATAATTAGTTTGGTGTATGATTTGATCTGCATCGCTTACTACGTATATATGATTGTGGGATTGTATGCGGAAATGAAAAACTGTTTATCAAATGAAATTCATGGTATTCGCCCATATAAATATATGGATTTTGTCGAATTGTTTCATCGTTTAACTTTTATAGCCATATATTTCTTGGCGTCCGTAATATAGTTACTTGCTGTGTTACACATCTCAAAGCACATAATTTGCATTTTCCGAATCCCATTTGTATATTTTGAGCCCCGTACCAACTACCATATCTCCTCCATCGCCAACACCCCCTTCTCTTCCCTTCCGCATTCATTCACACTCATTTCACATTCAAATTTGTTTTAATCAGTATAACCGTTTTGTATTGCGGACTGTTCATACATCTGAATTATTTAGATTACGATTTGTTACACATTTTTCATTCAATGTTACTACAATGCTTTTTTATTCATCTTCCCTGTTTTTATTCTTTTTTTTTGTTTTTTTTTTTTTTTTGTTTCTATTGTTGTTCTTTCGCTATCGACAATAATCAACTTGTATGTTGTATACGCTTCAACTATTTGGCTTTGACGTAAAAATGGATGATTAATGCACGATGGGTACCGAATGCCAGAGAAAAAGATTTAAATAAAAAATGGATTGCTGATGTTGATAGACTACGAACGATAATAAATACAGCTATTACTTCAATTTTGGATTGTTCGACATCAAGCGAATCGGAGCTGTTACGTGATAAATTGAAAGCAATTCAGATTACGGCCACGGAAATGGAAATTCACAAAGCACTTGGTAAGTAGAAAACATTTTTATTTTTTTTTTTTTTCATTTAGTATATATAACAATGAAGAACTGGTTGGTTGGATGGCTGCCACCCGCACATTCCATTTTCGCGCACGAATACGAATTTTCTGTTCAATTGTTTATTATCATTTTTCCAGCGTTTTCTGATGGAATTTTATCAAATTTTCACCATTTCGATTTTTGGGGACAAAATTGTCCCTTCTGTTTTTGCTATTGTTTTTAATGTAAATGATGTTTGATATGCTATTATTGTTATTGTTGTTGCTGTTGCTGCTGTTTCTTTGTTGTATATTGCCTGATTTGATCGCAGAAAGTTGTGTGTTGTCAATTAAATTCGCATTTCTATGTTTATCATGAAACAAGGATGACAGTTGTTACACAAGAAAAAAAAAAGAAAGAAAAAAGGTTTTGTTGTGCGTGTCACAGACCATTTGATGTGAAATAGAAAGACCATTCTCAACAAAAAAACGTTTCGCATGATGAGAATCCCTTGCGTAATGAACTATGACAAACAAATCTGCCACGAATTCGTCGAGCTTTTACCCCGTGATACCAGAGTGTTGAATGGAAAAACGTGCAATACACAAATAAGAGAAAAATAATCGAAAATTTAAACAAAGGTAGAAAATTTGAAACTAAAATTGCAGCAAACGTGACCAAAAGTCTTTTCCAGCAAAAATCCTATGTGTTTTAGTTCACTAGATAATATTTGAACCCAAGTCAAACGGAAAACACATATTTCAGGAAATCATGTTTCGATGATGTGGTGTATTGGTGATGAGGTGAATGTAAGAGGGTTGACGACGAAAGCAGAAGGAAGAAAACACAATTGGCAATTCTACTAACATTCACATTTGGTTTATTTTATCTTTGTCTTTGTCGTACAAAGGGTTCAAGTTACAATGAGTGATCGAACGGACAGCGTTACGTTGAGGTCTTAACAAAACAATGAACAATAATGAACATCGATTCAACTGTTGCGCATGCTTAAATAGCCAAAAAGTACAATCAATTCGCAACAATTTAATCGATAATTCAGCGAATCACTACAACGATAATATATAGTATATTCTTCAAAATTGAAAATTATCAACTTTTTACTATGATATTAATTACAATTAGAATTTTGCAACGTCACTTCTGAACAGAAATATTAATTAATTGTTTTGGTTGAATCAAATGAAAGTGCTTTATGTATGTATATTTCTTATGAACAAGTTGTTCAAAATAATCAACATGTTCCCAGCGTATATTTTCAAACAAAAGCTCTTTTGACATTTTAATCGAAGCACAAATATTATTTCCATTCTCTCGAAATATTCTCTATAAATTTGGTAAAAATTATTATTCTTGTGAACTTGATACTTTGAGCTGATGGGTAAATATTTGAAATTATTTGCATTGTAAACTAAATGTGGAAAACTTTGAACACATTTCTCTTGGTACAAATTGAAAATGGCAATCAATGATGAAACGAAAACAGGACCTGCTCAAGCCTCACGGAGCCCGGGTGAAAATTTTAGTTTACGCCTTTTTAGTGACGATTGGGTGCTCTTGATATTCACATTCAATCGAATTTTGATAGAGTTTTTTGCACAGAAATTGGTGCACGAGGGCCTTCAGTACTTGAACGCACGGGCGCCTTGCACCATTCGGTCAAATGAATGGACAGGCCCCGAACGAACATTTTCTCGAACAAATGTTATCACATTACCGGTTCAGTGGATTATTTCTATTCTATGTCACATACACAAAGAGACTCTTTTCTGTCGTCCAAAACATAATTTTTTTTCTATGTTGAATACACACACACACAGAAAATTGCATTGTCTCGAACAATGAATAATTTTCTTTACTCGAATTCTCCTCTATTCAATAAAATGGCATCAATTGTTTTAGACATGAAATCCCAAAATGGTTTGTGCATTTAGTGAAATATTGCTTATTGCAGTTTGACTGGAAATAACTGTCGTGTTTCATAAAACAATAAAAAAAAAAAATATGTCATGCATCAAAATCAAAATCAAACGAAACAATCAATTCAATTGCATATGCAAATTTGAATAATTTTCGTGTGGAAATTCAACATGTCATAGCTTAAGTGCTCGAAATGATGATGATGATGATGATGTTGAAGTGTGAATATGAGGTGTAACAATGTCTTGAGGCGAATAACATTCTCTCATTATCCCATTCAATTGGATTACAAACATAGATTTTGATATTAATTCGTGCATGGAATACGTGAAATTTTTTTTTTTTGGTTTTAGTTAAAAAGCTCATACATTTTCACATGCAAATCATTATTTCTCACACATACGATGAATTGTTAAAGATTGAAAACAATGACAATTGCCTTCAGTTAAAGCTTATTTTCGGCAATTTACTGTGAATTCTATTTTCATGCTTGCTTGCATTTTATTCCGCATGACTGCAGGGAATATTAAATCATTTGATTGATTTTAACAGAGAATGAAAATACACGATAGTGAAAATGAACATGAAAACGATACCTAATACTCTTACCCATTTCAATTAGATTAAACAATGTGTCGATTTCAATACACAAAATAAAGTGCAAAATGCAAAATGCAAAATATTTGTTTTGGTTAAATTGAGTACTGCACGCAATACAAAATGGAATTATCCTTCTGATTCTAAAATATTTCCAGAGAAATTTGAAATGTTCATACCAACGCAAGTTTCTCATACATCCCAAACACTTCTAACAAAGAAAGAAAATAGATGAAAGAACAAAGAAACAAACAAATAACAGAAAATTATAGATAAGAATGCAGAGATTTTCTTTGTATTTTTTGTTAAAGATTTTAAATTTATGTATTTAGTTTGTACTTTTTGGTGAACTCACATCGCTGAGATCCATTGTTTTTCTATATTTTCTTAGTTTTCAAGAAATCTATTGAAAATGTGTTTTAGACAACAAAATGAACTCATTATGACACAAAAACAACGCTCAAAATGTTGCATGAAAAATTTTGCCAAACAAAAGACATTCAAATTAGTCCGGATTTCAATAAAATAAACACTTTGTTGTACGTAAATCCTTGGAAATTGTTTTCCATTGCATTATTCATTTAAAATACTGTCTCGTTGAATGTAAGTTTCATGTACTTTAACTCAAGTGTTTCTTTATTTTTTCATGGCTTTCCTATTGTTCATTTTCATTTTTTTCCATCTCTTCATTGTTTTTGTAAAGGAAAAAAGGAAAAAAAAAATATAAATAGCTGGGATGTTCCGTGTGACAAACACAAGATCGTCTAGCACGCTTCCTACCCATGAAAAAAAAAATATTCACATTTAGTCGACTGAATTTTCTGAAAACGAAGCAAAAACCAATTTCAATGAGGGGTCATTTTTGGTGTGAATTGTAAATTCAATTTAAAAAGTTAAAATTTGCTTTAGGCCATTTTCCGTTGTGGTGTTATAGTGGACTAGATCCATTTCCATTCAGTATTTGTGTGACTCTATGTGCGTATTCAAAGCTCTTTTTGTCACCCATGACACCACACCATGTCACGTCACACCATTTGAATTATTTGAGGAAATTTAATTCGGAATTAGTATTTCTTTTTCTATGACTTTGGGTGTTTGCCCTCTCTTCTTTCGCTTGAGATGAAATTACGATTACTACAATAAATTGTTTAAGTAATTTCTATCTCTTCCGTTCACTGTATGTATTTTTTTTCTCTCCCTTTCACTCTCCCGTTCGCATTTGAGCATTGAATGAATTTCCATTTTCTAGCGTAATGTTCCATTCAGTTGAGATTTGTCTGATTTTCTATTCTGTCTTGATTTTCCACTTGATTATTAGAGTGATCCAAAAAAAAAAGTTGACAAACCAACATAAAAACGACACACAATAAAAGTGTTCAAATATTTACAATAGTATTGTCGTACAAAACATGACACGATACAAAGAAGAAATTTAGAATGAAAATCGAGAGAAAGAAGCTTGCAGTGAGTACAAGGTCTATGTCTAAAGTGTAATTTCATTTTCAACGCAATGTGAAATTTAACGTAGCGAAGAAACCAATGGCAATCTATAATAAGCCATGCACAACAAAAGCGGCAAGAAACAACATAAACGGTAATCGAATAATGGACATGAAAAGAGCTTAGAAGCAAAATAATACATACAAGAGGTCTCTCGTTTATACAGACATTTTTTTTTTTCGTCTTGCTATTACCATTTACAATTTTATCAAATGGCAAACCATTTTCTATTGTTTTCGATCCTGTTTGATTTGTGTACAGAGTGACTTTGTATACAACAGGTCGATGTATTCCTCGAACGATTTCTTTTTTTTTCTCTGTCGTAGTCTCATTTTTGCTTGAACCAAAAAAAAAAAAAACCTCTGTAACCTGAAACAGTAGACAAAGTTTTATAAGATTGGTTTATTCGATTCGATGGTTTATTTTTTGACATTGGTTCTTCAATTGATCTCTTGCTTTGTTATTGATTCCCCACTTCAAATTCTTCTTACTGTCGCTCCTTCAATCAACATGTGAAGAGACTAGCTAGAAAAGTATTTTTTTTTTCTTTCTAAAACTGAACAAGCTGAAGAAAACGTTGCTTGCCTTGAAAAAGAGGCAAACGGAACAAGAAGAAGAGAAATAGAGAAAAAAAAAACACATAATTTCGATTGAAGTTCGATGGCAAACAACGTTTTGTTATTCAATTTTGGTTTGCCTCAATATTGATGATACGAGAGCTCAAGTATGGTAACAGTCCATATCATAGCGTTTGTCAAATGGTTTTGTAACAAAATTGAAAAGATGTCATCTAAAGCGCTTCAATCTTCTTATGTGCCAATATATCAAAACTCATTTTCTTTTAGTCCTCTTCTGATAGTCTTTCCACACTTTATTTGCTATCAGTAATTTATATAGAGTTTTTCATGTATGATGCTTGAATATCAACCGTAAATAGCATTTTCAAATAACGCACTAACTTTGATTTCTTTTTTTTTTTTTTTATCCACACTTTGAATGTCTACAATTTTGTCATTTTATGTAATATAAAAAAAAAAAAAAATTATGAAGACAATGAAACAGATAAAATATCAAACGAATGATATGATGATGTTGAATTTAACATGTAATGGCTAACATTCACTCAATAAAACTCGTTTACTTTACTCAGGATTACATAGAAAATATCGAAATCATTTTTTGCATCGTGCCATTACATATTCACCACCAGCATTAAAAGAAAAAGCCAGACAAAAACAATAATAGACAGCTAAGACAAAAAAAAAAGCAACTCAGCTTTTTACGAAGAATTTATCGTATTCTGCACAGTTTGACCAAACTCAACGAAATAACAAACACGTTGAAATTGAACTGGCTTTAATCGAATGCTTGGTATATTCGAATGATGTAAATCTCCGCCAAAATAAAACCATTATTTAGCACAATAGGGTGATATTTTTGCCTCTTTCATCAACATCTCTTGTCTTTTCACTGACATTATTATATACTTCACAAAAATGCGAATTCACACTTCGAGAGTGCTTCGATATATAGATGTGAAAATATTACGTCGAAAATGGAAATTTACCCGGTCAAGTGGCTTAAAAATAGCGACCATCAGCGCATTTGTGTCCATTGTATGTGGATGTACGAGCAACCGAAGAGAGAGAGAGAGAGAGAGAGAGAGAGAGAGAGAGAGAGAGAGAGAGAGGAGAGAGTAAATGCGTGAGCCGATAAAATTGGGTGGTTTTTCGAGGGGTCGCCGGTTGCTTTTTTAACACAGATTCTTCGGTCGGATGTCGAATATGCTCGTAATTTAAACGCAATTTAAGTGAAAGTTATACCATTGCCATCACCATCATCGTGGTTGCTGAACTTTGTTTTCAGACACAAAGAGCCGGAATGAAAGAAAGTGTTCTAACGATGTGAAATATTTTCATCGTTTATTTTCTTTTTTTTTTTTTTCTTTTTTTTTCATCATTTCTTTGTGTTTACAAATTGTCTATTCATCTTTGTCATTCATTTTTCATTGGTATTTATATATTCAGAGGTTTTGTGTCCCAATTGTCAAAAAGTGCGTTCAACCATCTTAAGCCTTATTCGAAATTATATTTAATTACCTTTTTTACCGTCTGCAATTTTTCTTCTTTTTCTCATCTTCTTTCGCTTTCTCTTTCTCTCTCTCTCTCTCTCTCTCTCTCTCTCTCTCTCTTTCTCTACACTCATTCATTCTTTCTTTTTTCCTTTCTTTTTGTGATTAATAGCGCAACCAAACAAGCGGATACTGGCTGTGTTTCGGGAATGGAAGTCATTATCATCATCGTCGTCGTCTGTGAATGATGGAGAAAATAGCAAAGGGATTTCTGATCGTGTATCGCGTGACAAAATAAAAAAAATCAAAAAATTGTTGGCGGAACATGTGCCTGCTGAACATGTCGTTACATTAAAGTGAGTTTTTCTTTGACAAAAGCATTTTCAATTTTTTCTCGTTTTTTTTTTCCTTTTGTAAAAGTTGAACGAAAATGAAGAAAACATTTCCGGCTTTATTCAACTTTAAAAGTAAAAGTGTGGGAATTACATGTGTTAGCAAGACGTCATTCGAATTGATTTTATACCCGAATGCGAACACAATACATTGTGCATTAGGGTGTATAAAAGAATTGAAATATTCAGAATTCAATATTTTACCTATACGTGCCAAATGATGCTATGAGACCAATTCAGGTATTTCTTTTGAACCTGAACCATATTTAAATATAATACCAGGGTTAAATCGCTTAATTTTCCACTAAAAGTTCTTCATGTAGGAAAAAAGCATATGAAATTTGCAATCGAAAGAATGGTATGAAATTTCCTTGTATTTTAAATTTGATTCATATTCGAACGAAAACAACTGGATTTGTTTATTTATTTCATTTTTTGTCACGTAGAATCATTTGGCTTTCGTTTCCATGAAGATAGGATATTGGATTCCAAAATCAATACACACTAATGCGTACGCATATCACACATGATTCCCACCAATATCGAAAATTTAATTGAACCATAACAATGAAATCGAGTTACACTTCAAACTCCGATTTTTCTCTAAAAACTATTTTTCCGTGCTCTCCCAGGGAAAGAAATAATAAAAAGTGAGCAAAACAGAGTGATAGAATGGAGAATACATAGATTTAAATTCAAAGCGAATGATGTTCACACGCTCTTTTAAATTCAATTTCCATTTTCGAATTTAAATCAATTAGCTTCAGTGTATCTTTTGGTACTATATAACCATAGCTTTAAAAATGTTCATTGTGAAAAGTGTGATGATACACCATTGCATTCCATTGAAAATGTTATTTTACACAGATAATGGATTGCTCACCGACTGGTACACACTTTTGAATGGTTTTTCAAATTATTGAATATGTCAGCATTCCATTTTATTTCATTCGTTCTCTGATAATGCAAATTATCATCTCTTTTCCTCTTCATTCGTTCATTCGTTCATTCGTTCGTTCGTTCGTTTGTCTGTATGTCTCTTGCAAATTTTTTTGTCGTCCGAATATATCTAAAGAAGCGAATTCATATATTTGCTTCGAATAATTCTTAGAATAAGTTTCATTGAGTGTGCACAGTGGACTTTAAGTGCACATTTTGTTGTAGTTATCAGCATTTTAAAATTCGTTTTAGCTTTTCATCTTCATGAAAACGTGTGATAAATGTAATTTTCAGTTCACTTCAATTTTTTCTTCACTTTGTAATCTATATGGCATGGCAAAATTCAGTGAAAATGAAGTTATATAAGAAGCTTATATTCTATGCGCATAAAAAGGAACACGTCAGACATTATCTTTTGTTCAACCTGTTTTCTGTCGCCAATTTCCAAGACAAATGTCAGAATTAGTCAGTTTTCTCGTGTGTGCGCTTTTTTTTTTTCAAGCGACATTTTATGATAGAACTTTTTATTCACGAGATATGGAAATATGGTAGGTAGAGTACAGTAGAAAACACTGAAAATAACGAACGTTGAAAAAAATATGCGATTACAGAACCAAAAGCTAAATAGAGAAAAATAATGAAAGTTCTGTGTGAATGTGTTTGTGTTCGACCGTGCTTTGAGAGATTGTCTTTCAACATTTTACAAATTATGAAAAAAAAAAAAAAAATGTCTCTGTTTCTATCCACCTCTATCCTGCTCACTCATTCTCTATAAAAGATAGTTGCTCGTTCAACACGGTGAACGAACAAAATATACAATTTAAAGTTGAATAAAAAATTTTCTACTATAAATTTATACACACTCTTGAAAAAGAGTCATTTTTTTGTATGATTTCTATTTTCATTTTGTCTCTTTATTGAATGAATTTTTTTTTTCTCTCTCTTTTGTTTTCTTTGTTGTTTTTGTTGTGTTAACGCTTTGCTACCGGGATATTTTCAAAAAAAAAAACAAAAAAAAACTTCTTTGTATGTAATTTTGGATCGACAACATATGACTGAACAAACATTTGACGGTGTATTTTTTTCGAACATATGGTTTTTATTGCCCATTTTATCGTGATATATTGTTTGTCGGGTGGACAAAATAAAATGAAAAACGAAAAATATCCAAAATCAGCGTAAATGGTGAACCGGTCGATATTGATCCAGAGTGCGTGAGCCATGATATTTATTTGACAGAATTTAAGAGTATGCTTATTGAAACACTTCGAAATGCCATCGATGATGACATATTCAACGATCCAGATTGTATAAAAGGACGTAAAAAAACTGTACAGGTGAGTGATTTTTTGGTTCATTAATATCTCTCAATTTGATTTGATGTTTCGGATTAGGGCAAAGAGCGAAATAAAAGGAATTTAAAAATGTCATCGATTGATGGGAACAAAATGAAACATTTTATGAAAATGTGTTTCTTAATCGTTTCCATGTCATTGTCATTGAAAATATCAAAACAATGTCATTTTGCGATTTTGTGCGGACCATTCAATAAAAAACACTTTCGAATGGCAACATGACTAATCGATGTTGTACAGATGCTGGTTTTTTTTGTTTTTTTTTTGTTTAAATAAATTTTTTTAGATTTTGTGAACGATTTGTGAGAGCCGCGAAGAAAAGGGTTGAGAATATTTAATTGCCAATGCACTAAAATTAAATGAACGGAATGAGATTTTGCCCATACAAAAGCATCAAATTGACGGCACCAGATTAAAGTAATAAAGTAAATTTTCCGTTTATTTATTTTAAAAGTTGTTCAGTTGACTTTTGTCCAAACATCTAAGCATAAAGAGTTGGATGTCTCATTCATTATTGTGATGTCTTTTTACATTTTCGTATCTTCTGCATCTTTTAACAAATTTGTTATGCAAACAAAGTCGGCAACATCTTTGAAATTTCCATCCAAATGTATTTGGTGCAATACGCACTATTTTTTTTGTTACCATTGCTGTTGTTTTCGTTGTCTTTCGTTAATATTGTTATTTTATTTCAAAGTGAGGAGAAGAGTTTGGTAAATTGCTGTGCTGTTGGTGCTGTTTGTCTTTTTCAATTGAAATAAATTGAATAAACTTGAGAAATCTAACCGCTTACTAAGTTATACACAACTCTTGCAGCACGTTTCTTCGTTTGGCACTGGCATGTGCATAAAATTTTTCACGTTTCTTCAAAAGTGTAGAAAGATAGAGAGAGAGAGAGAGAGAGAGAGAGAGGGGAGTAAGCAAGTAAGTAAGTAAGTGAGAAAGAGTGAATGGGAAATAGACTTAGTTAGATAGGGAGAGGAAGAAACATCGCTAGATCGAACAGAGAAGAGAATAGAGCATAAAGACGATAAAGAAAAGAAAACATCGGGACATATCTGGGTTGATTTTCTCATTCAATTCCATTCCATTCTCGTGTCATTTTAGAGCATCGAAACTTTTGAAAAAGGAAATGAAATGATGTCGTATTTAAAGCGAAACTTTTTTTATTAAATTCCCCATCTCCATTTTAGTTGTCGTCGTCGTCATCGTCGTCGTCATCGTCGTCGTTTCTTTTCATTTATTTTCTTGCATTCTATCTCTTTTTCATCTTTCGTATATTCTTGCACGAAAAGTCAAATGAACTGATACAGCTCAATAAATATGGTATAAAAATGGTGCTGTGTGTTAAATAATCGAGTGCATTTCAATTCACTTTCAGATATTTTTTTTTTCTTCTATTTGCTTGCATCATAAAATGTTACTTAGTGGAATTTGAATAAAACATCCAAAAGATGGAAAAGATGCAAAAAAAAATCACACAAAACATGAAGCATTCAATTGCTTCCAAACAGTAAATTTGCTACAATAGACAATAAAAAAAGAATGTTTTATGATCCAATTTTTTTTTCGAGCGATTTTTAAGCAATTTGCAAGCGAAATATGCAACCTTTTTCTCTCATTTTCGTTCAACACACATAAAAATGAAAAAAAAAAAAAAAAAAAAAAACATATAAGAGTTTAAATTGAACGAAACGGTGGATGTATGCGAAAATTTAATATCAATCGAATAAACATAAAAAAGAAAGAAATCTTTCACAAAGGAATGAGTGAAAAGATATGCACGCTGTAAGTAGATAACCGTCATGCATGAAATTGAAAAGAAACAGAAAAAAAAAACAACAACAACTATAAATCCAAGTGAAAACTGGTAAGATTTATGAGAGAATCGCATTTTCGAGCACATGTTGGACTTGGCGTGTTGCCCTCAATTGCTTATTTTTTGGCGCGACGGTAGGTAATATTGTAGATAAATATCTTTGCGAACGATGAACGGACGAACGAACAGGCGTGAACATTGCTTGCAATTTTGTACAGGAAATTGTTTATTTGGCCAGCTGAATTGCATTGCTTACATACTATGACAGTACAGTACAAATTCCACTTGTAACCAACTAAATTAGATCAGAATAGATCAAGACACGACAAAACGAAGACGATGACAAAGAAAATGGAAAAAAAAAAATAATATTCACCGCATGAAAAGCGGAAAATACGAAAACGAATAAACAGTAAAAAAAGGAGAAAAAAAAAATTTAAAAATAAATATTATTATGTAGAAATCACTAAAATGAAAATAAACCACAAAACTATCTGTAAAACGGCATTTCCGTTGTTCTTCCTGTTTTCAAAACAATTTATATCCGGAAGCAAAGCGTTAAATTCTTTATCGTATTTACTTCATGCATTGAGTGCATGTTTGTACCGTTCATTCGTGCCGTTTCATCGGTTGCTTAGCTGGCTGCTTTGCTTCCTTCGTTTTTTCCTCTCTCTCTCTCTCTCTCTCTCTCTCTCTCTCTCTCTCTCTCTCTCTCTCTCTCCCTCCCTCTCTCTATCCTCTCTTACCGTTCACATTTTCTGCTAAACGCATTTTAAGTCACTTCAAAACATACGATGTTTAAATAGTTACATGGATTCTTATCCGGCAATTTCCTTTTCGAGTCGAATCGAGTTGTGGTGTGCACTTATTGCGAGCGCCATTTTCCACCATAAATATGGGTTACATTGCATATCATACACAACGTCTATTTCCAGGGAAAAATGAGAAAAAAAGAAAGAGAATAAAGAGAGAGAAAAGTAACAAATAAGCAGAAGAAAAAGTACAACTAAAAGAAGAAATGAACAGTGTGTGAGCGGTGCTCTCGACTCTTCTACATGTTGATTATTGATTGCATAAAAATTGAATGTTTTCCGGTGATAAAAGCAAAAACTACGGTATGAGAGAGTACGCCAAATTCACATGGAATGGACGGAAAATTGAAGGAAATTGTGCTAGTAAACAGAGAATATTCTTTTTTTTTTTTATTCAATTTTCCTTTCTCACTTTTTGTTTCCTTCACTGGTCATTCCCTTCTCTTCATTCCATTTTCATTGATTTTATTCACATTTTCGTCACGTACATTGTTAAATACATTATTATATAATGTTACCAAATATGGGCTATATTGATCTAATTCCAGATAAATTTTTAAGTATTTCCCAATTATGGAGCTACAAATCTATGGGTGAATGAAAATATGAGTAAAAAACACCTCAATTTAAAAGTCAATATTAAAATGTCAGTATGTTTGTATGTGTGCTTTTCTCATTTTGCTTCTAATTTCACTCTTTTACAATATGAAAATTACATATTTTCACAAGGTCATTTTCGTTTTTGATCAAATTTTCTGATATATCAATGTGAAAAAAAATATTTCATCTTTCGCGGTAGATACAGTTTTGTTATTTTTTTCATGGTTTCATATAGAAAGTGTTAATTTTTTCATGGTTGTCCTCATCATTTGCTTTCATGCCATTTTCGTGTCCTTTTTCATTGACTTGTTTTTGTTTTGTCACTTTCTGTGCATATGCCTGTCTTTCTCTCTTTTTTTTCTTTTTCGACTTTTTTTCAATCCCTTTTTATTTTTCTACTTTAATATTCCGCTCTCTTTTTCTCTTTCTCTCTCTCTCTCTCACTCCCTTTTTCTCTTCTTCTTTCTCTTTCTCTATCTCGTTCGTTTACTTGCTCCTTTTTTTATTCACTATTTCACTCTCAATTTTTGCACACATTCACACTCATTGTAGAGGTTTTTGTAACCGAGCAAAGTTTTCAAAGTATCATCGCTTCGAGCATAAATCACAAATCGATTCAAGTACACGTCGAAAGCACACTTAAACATTGTCAATGAGAATCAAAAACTTTGTTATAAATAGGTGAAACATTTTGTCACAGAGAAGAGAAGAGAAGAGAAGAGTGAGAAAGTGTGAGAGAATAAGGGAGTGAGAGATTGTGGTAGAAAAAAACTGCAAACCTCTTTTTCGTTCTGTTCCAATAAGTTATGGTAACGATGTGTTGCTAACAGCGCTTTTAGGTGATTATTTATTTACTTTGAAAATTCGTAACTCACGCCAGGAGTTCGGGGTACCCATGTGCGTGTGTGTAAGTGAACAAAAGAGAGAGGTGATAGGAAATGAATTTAACAGAAATTGTGTACATAGGCAAATACATTTCCCATGATATTAACACAAACTACTTTAAATTGATGAGTGTATTAGTTCGTTGACATGACGTCAGAGATTAAAATTGTGAGGAAATGAACGAGGAGAGAGAAAACCGTATAGGGGGAGAGGAAGAGAGAGAGAGAGAGAGAGAGAGAGAGAGAGAGAGAAAGAGAGAGAGAGAAATAGAGAGAGAAAGAGAGAGAAAGAAAGAGATAGTAAAAGAATTTCTCGTGTCGATCCGTTGATAACAACAACCGGAAACTCGATTGTGGTTATTTTCAAATGTTCATCGCTTCAACTTATTGAAGTTGAACTTTTCATTTAATGTATGTGCATATCTCATCATGCGATTCAAAATTAATTACACAAAACTTTGCTTGTTTCCGAAATACAAAATGTGTCCTTGCGAAGAATTTCCATGTTCTGAAGGTGGCATTAAATCTCATCACTTCTGGAATCATATGTACATATTACAACATACATGCATTGAAATTATCGTGATATGCTAATGTTAAATCAATTTCATCATTTCTCTAACAATATCAATTGTATGAAACAATAAACAAACTTTGTCTGTTTATTTATTTACATTTTGAATTTGTTTATTTTGTTTGGAGAAATACAGCGTGTGTGTGTGTGTGAATAAGCGGGTGTGCGCATTATTATTTAATAAAATTATCAAGTAGCAGCTTTGATTTATTGACACTCGAAATACTTGATGAATAACAATATGAAATTCGAAATCATTTATAAATAACATTGATCGTGGTGAATTTGTGACATCGGTTAGCAGATTGTTCTACATGTGATATAAATTTTTTAAAAATTTCGCTACACAAAATCACAACCGAAATTTAATGAATTATTGTTCATAATAAATTGCATATTACGTTGGGGGTTTTGTTTATTGATTAAGATAAACAATAATGCCTCTTATCAAATTTTCATATAATACTTAATATTTTCAATTCATATTCAACCAATTTCGTTGTGTAACTATTTGATTTGTATATGTCTGCCTTGGAATTGTTATTTCTTCCATTTAGAAGCTTCATTATGGTGACATATTTCAATTATTATTGTCACACTTACCGTATTTATACTTCACTTAAGTCTTGATTTTCTACTTTATTAATCGATATTATAAAAAAAATCCACAAGAAATGTTATTTGTATTCAAAAAAATGTAGAAACCATTTTCGCTATCAATTCCATGTCGATTTGAACAAAAATATACTTGATTAATTTTTTTTTTTTTTTTGAGAAGTGAACGCCAAAACAAACAAGTTTTTTTTTTTTTAATTTTTTATTAGAAAATATCAATATTTGTTTCAACAACATTTCGTTTTAATAACATACCTAGCACGCTACAAAATACTTAGAAGATAATTTTTGGTTTCGTTACAAATATTTTGGTTATTTATTATGAAAATTACTGACTATGATGTTTACATTAGAGCCTAAAATATAAATGGGGAAAAAAAACAAATTGATTAGAAAAAATAAGTACAAAATAAATCATTTGACAAGCTTATGACCTAAGCCAAAAACACCATGTTGCATGGAAATCAAAAAATAAACAAAGTTCCATAAACCAAATCTGCACAATTATTTGTCCATTGGCAAAATTGTGCGATAAAAAAAGTATCAATAAAATGAAATATAAGAAAAGGTAAATCACGTTCGCTTTTCGAAAAACAAATTGTTTTTTGAATTAATTAGTTGAAAACACATTAATTTATCTTATGAGAACTTTGATCATTTTCAATCAAATCGGTTGTTAAGTACGGTGTTTTTTAGGTATTTGTCGTGTCAAATTTTCAAATGTGCAAACTTGTTGTGACATAGAGACCTCACCAAGTCTTTCATCATCTGAACCGGTCGAGTTATGCTGTTGTTGTTGCTGTTTTGATTCTTCATTTGGTTCATTCCATGGTTGAATTGATGCTTTGCCAAACACCATAAATATCAAATTACCAAAGAAATAAAATGCGGCCGCAATAAAAAAGATTATTTTCCATTCGCTCATTCTCGTCTAACGGTTAAACAGAAGAATGCGAGAAGTATTAGGACAAGTATATATATATGAGTAGGAGAGAAAGGAAAAATATAAAGAATGCAACGAAGAAAACCGAAATGAGAAAGAAATCGAACATTTCAAGTGACTTGAAAAGAAATCGAATTTTCTAACTTTATTGAATCAAATTTCGGCACTTTTCCTTTCTTTCGCTTTTTCCTTCTTTCATTTGCTTGCACAAAACTTGTGAAATTTTCTTGTTAAAAAGTGTTCAACGTACATTGGGATCAATTTCACCATCATGTTCATCGGATAGAATTAGTCCAACTGTGAAGAATACAGAAATAAGCATTTAGATTGATACAATGATATAGAGTGCACGAAAAACCAAAATCCAAATTTAACATCCAAAGATTACAATGAAAATAATTATTTGTATTAGATTAGTAAATGGAAAGATAGAGCGATCAAATGAGATGGAAGGGAAGGAAGAAGGAGAGTTAGGGGAAAGAGAGAAATAAGGAAAAAAAGACCAAGAATGAAAACTACAAATCGAGGAAGGGAAAGACAGAGATTTGTTGTTGAAAAAATCTCAAAGAAAAACAATAAATTAGCCTTAGTTTGCATACATGCACTCTAAATGAAAGAAGAAAACAAAACTCAAACCGTTTAACAATATGAAAAAAGTTACAAAATAAACCTCCATCATGGCATTGACACTACCTGTGATCGGTCCCAAAATGCTCATAATATTTGCCAAGCTATTTGTCAATCCCATCAAATTTCCGGCAAAATTTGGACTCAAATCCATATGATTGACCATATAACCGCAATATGTGAAACCATTCATTCCAATGGCAATAGTAAGCATAGTAATGGCATATGTTGGTTCGGATAAAAAAGGCAAAATTATAAGTGACAATGCTGGGCCCCAATGTCCAAGTGAATTAAACAATTTTCGACCAACTGCAACACCAATGTATCCACGGTTTATGAGAAAATCCGATATTGGGCTGACAGCCAAGCTAACAATCCACATTGCTAAATATGGTAATGCACTCAATACTGCATTCTAAGTGCGAAAATTGGAAAAGGATAAAAAGAAGAAAAAAAAAAATCTTTCATTTGAATTTGAAACTAGTCTATGTGAACATGTGTTTTTTTTTATTTAAATCCATATTTACCGTTTTAATGTTGAATCCAAACGTTTGCACAAGATAGGTTGGTGTTTCGGTGAGCAAAGACCAGACTAAATGATTTATTGAGAGAGAGAGAGAGAGAGAGAGAGAGAGAGAGAGAGAGAGAGAAAAAAAACGAATAAATAGATTTCGTAAAATTAAAAGTATTCAAATAATTGTGACAATAATTACATCCCCAGCATTGTGCTGCATGAACTAAAATCAATGCAATAACTGGCGTTGATCGTAATATCCGCAACCATGGTGTTTTCAATTGATTATGAGATGAGCCAGGCATAGATTCAATGAATATTTTCTCTTCAATTGAAATATTTTTGCATACAGCCGGTGAACTTGAACCATATAATATCCAAAAAAATGTCCAAATTAGTGTGCCAACACCACTATAATAAAAAATGCTTGGCCAACCCATTGATGATGATGCCAATTCACCGCTAATGGCAAGCATTACCACACTACCAGCTTGTGTACCAGAATATGTGATTGTTGTAAGTGTTCCACGTTCGGTTGGATGAACCCATTTTGCAAGCAATGTATGCACACATGGATAAAAAAAACCTTGGAATACACCTTGAAGTGAGCGTGATATCAGCATCATTTTCCAATCGATTGAAGCTGCCCATGGTGTAAACACTGTTAATATTGCACACACTATCGATGCAATTGTCAATAGTATTTTTGCACCAAAGCGTTGAGCAAGTTGACTAACTGGAATTTGTGCAATGAGATATCCCCAGAAAAAGCTACTCAATATCAGTCCTTGTTGTTGTTTGCTCCAGTTATATACCTGAGGGAGATAAAAAATGATTTTTTTATCGATTTTTTTTTTTTTATCTTTGTTTTTGTAAAGAAACAAATGAAAAACATTATCGTATCGATAGAAATGCAACTGAGTGTTTTTTTTCCACATCCGTTGCTTCCAGAATCAAAGAAGACTATTTATTCATATTTCATTACTGTGATAACTGACGCCGATTTATTTATCAATCAATAGCAATATTTTATAAATATTATAACTTACTGGGTGTGTATCATCTTTTGGATCGACCATTGCAACAATTCCAACAGATATATTTGTCCTTAATGCATATGACATAAATAATCCACAGAATAGTAAAATTATTTGCAAATGTCGAACACCAAAACCGGCTAGAAAAAAATTACAAACGATTCAATGCATTTTGAAAATAAAAAAATATGAAAAGAAGAGAGTAGAGGTGTCAATGGACAAGAGTTCGGACACTTTTTTCGAATTTTAGTTGAAAATTTGTCTATGTACATTTTGAATGATTTCGGACAAAAAAAAAAAAAAAAAAAATTTCGACCGGACGATGTATTTTTGAACTTTTGTCGATCCAAAAAAATTGTTTGTCTTATATCATCAGATAATTTTCAAAATTCGGAAAAAATTGTCCGTTTTCTTGTCCGTTGACATCTCTACTCTCTTCTTCTCATATTTCTTATCATTCAAAGGTCTGAGCCAGACCGTCTGACAAAACAGCTGCTTAATCAATTGATTTCTAAACTTACATGGTCGTGGAACATTTGGTTTAGTTTCCATGTCGTCAATTTTCTTTGTGATGCCCATTTCATCGATACGATCGGTATATTTACCGTTTACACCATTGAACATATCTTTTTCCTGCATAATTTATATGCTCAATTATTGTACACTTTGCTTGATAATTTAACGATCCTTTCAATTGATTTATAACCACACGAATTGCTGCTTTAAAAATAAAATTTTATGACAACGACGATTTTCGATTATAAATTTTGTGAATTAAACATACAATATGGAAAACTATAAATTAATGTCAATTTTTTATATTAAAAAATGGCACGGTGATTTGTTGGAAAAAAAAACACTTATTTCCATTTGATGCATTAAAAATGCACATAGACCCACGCGTACAACGATTTTGTAGTACTTTTGGAACCGTCGCTACGTGGCATTTGTATCAAGCGCAATGCTATAGTTTAATTGCTCAATTAAATTCTCACCGCAAAAACACCAAAAACCGATTTATGTTTAAATTAGGAAAAATATATAAATCCCACATTGATTTAACTGCATAGATTTAATAAATGAGTTTATGTGTTGTTTTTTTTTTTTAAATTATTTTTACTGTTTTAATACTCGAAAACGAACACTGCCTAACTTTTAACAGGTAAACTATTCCCATTTGTACAATATCTGTGAATAGAAAAATAAAACAAAACGCAATGAACACCAATGTTCGAATCCGTGTAATGAAAATTAAACGAAAAAAAAACCGCCCTTTTATTCATTTGTTCGGGTGTAATTCCATTTTGAAAAACATCAAACACACTTTAACACCTAATTCATATAGGCCAACCAAAATGCGATTGATTCATTCAAGCTATTGACAAAGTGCAAAAATATAAGCAAAAATAATTTGTTCAAATGAAAAAATTATTTCAAACGAAAAGTGGTTAATTATCGCCTTTTTGGATTCGATTGCAACAACCAATTTGATTGTTCAAATTGGATTTACTCTGAAGTTCAACGTTACGAACAACAATAGCTGAAATTCCATTCTTATCATTCAACTGATGTCAATGCAAAAACTGAACGATTTCTTCTCTTTCTTCTTCTTCTTCTTCTTCTTCTTTTTTCAAATTCTTAAACACTCATATACTTATTTCAAAATTAGAATACTGTTAATTCAATTCTTTTATTGAATATTTGAACTTCTATTTCATATTTCGTTTTATGTTTTGAATTTTGTTCTATATTTTTTATGTTTACTTATTTAAAATGTTTTTCAGACCAATAGTCAAGTTCACGTATTGACGGTTGATTTTGTTATGAAGAGACACTGTCATAAAATAACGTTCGAATGTTGATACCGAAATGACGATAACAGTGAATAATAAACATACCGGTTTTTTTTGTTTTTTTTTTTCTTATGTTTTGAACAATTTTGGTTTTCATTTTATAGACTGTGAACGATCGATGTCGAAATGATACTTAATTTAGCTATTTAAATTTGTATTATCTGTGACCAGTCTGATCCACATTAATTGTTATTTATAAACGCAAAAAATTTCGTTTTGCTCGAATTTTACTTGCTTTTTTTTTTTTTCAAATAAATACAATTTCAAATGTAACTATCATTACATGGTCCAGTTCATGGTTAGAAAATTTTCTATAAAGAAAATTGAATATTTATTTTCGAATCAAAAATTGATGAGAAAAAAAAAAAAACGTTAATAATTTTTTGCTCTCACTCGTGATTTAATTGATTGAAGCTGATTGTTTGGAATCGGTACAGTAGTGAAATAATAACGTCTGCTCACTTTGCTATATCCAAATATAGTGAATTGGCAATATAGCGCATGGCGTTCGAATAACAAAATAATCGACTCTAATCACAATTATATTGATGAATGAATCGAGAGAGTGGATGGCGCAAACCAGATTTATGTTTGCACTCTTTTGTGTTAGAATAAATCGTTAAAATTATTCGCCAAGCAATCTAATCAAGATATTATAACAAAATAAAAACGAAACAAAAACAAAAACAAAATGAAATGTCGGTGAGAAGCGGTTGAGCGCAGTGCGATAACAGTATGCCATAGGGTGTCAATGAAAATCATATGCAATTTTAATGCATGCGAACACAAATGCGTTTCGAATTATCATCATCGAATTGAGTCTTTTTGATCAAAAATCACCAATGCATAAAAAAAAATCATTTGTTTCAGTCTGTGTCATTGTCGTTGAGTACACGCGCGCTTACATGGAATAAAAATTGAGCAAAAAAGAAAACAAAAAACAAAACAACTAGAAAAACTGAATAGAACAACGCACATTTTCTTATCACAATGTGCAAATTTTTAATGAATGCAAATCTGAACTGGTTAATGGGCCAACAGCCAACAGCGAAATTAAATTAAAATGAGAATGGGAAGCACCGAAATGAACGACAAGTACTTGATGTAAAAGTGTGTTGTTTTGTTTTTCATAGAAAACAGAAGAGAAGGTTTCACTGAAAATAGTAACACTACTGATTACTCTGTTTTTTTTTTTCCAAGAAAATAAACAAAAAGAAAAACGCAACATTTAGTAAATTTGCAACGTCGCACAATGTATTTGTGTATTTTTCCCCATCGCTTTGATTGATTCCTTATTTGTTTATCATATCGGCATGCGTCACGGTATTTATTGTAGAATTTTATAGTGCAAGTTCACGTTTCACAGATTATAATTCAAGAAAACTTTCCAGTGTCCCGGTTTTTTATTTCTATCTCACTGTTTATTGAAAAATGTCCCCATTCAAATGGGAGCGTGTGTCGATCAAACAAAGCGTTTTTATTGAAAATGCCAACATTAAATGCATACTCAGAACAATTGATGCATTTTATTTTGTAGGAAAATTAACAATAACTCATTCATGAATTGTTAACTCACAAAATAAAGTGAATATATATATATATTTTTTCATCTTTCACTATGGGTAAACAAATGGAATTTATCCATCCTGTAGCATATAATTCTGGATCAAATGATATGCAATCAAGCAAAATGGTTCCATGTGATTTTAATCTGTTCCATATGATTTCAATTTCTTTACTAAATTACGTAATTTAGCATTCTTCTATTTTTTTCATTCATTCGCACTGATATTTTTCATCAATTGTTTCTGGAAAATAGTCCATCAATGAATCACACTTATTCGTTACCTCATTCATTTAATAATATTCTTGCGGTAATTTGCGGTGTGATATAAGTTCATGTTACTACAAATATTCTATATTAATTGGCTGATTGACAGACTGTGGGAAATAACACCTTAACACATAAATAAAATGTCATTAATTGTTATGGCTTCGTTTAGATATGGCATTGTTTAGATATGGCATTTCGAAAAATATAATGTTTTTTCTATAAAATTCTCACTTATTGCTTATCAAAAACCAATTACATTACAAATTAACAGATAATTTGAGTGGGTCTTAATTTAAATCGTAGAAAAGATGGTTTTTGTCATTTTTTGATTTAATTGTATGTCAATATGTCTTCTTATCAGAATGTGTAGAAAATGAACAATTGCATTTGATTATCGAAAATTGATTTTCTTAATGATTTGAAGAATCATTCTTTCAATTTCATGTTTATCGTTCAATCACTTCAAATGTGGCGTTTCTAATTGAAATGGCCATTAATTTTATGATGATTTTCAAGTTTAGCCTTAAGGTTTCAACAATTTTCACAAAGTGTGCCCGTTTACATCAACATTTAATCAATCTCTCTCTCTCTCTCTCTCTCTCTCTCCTCATCACAATTTCGTCGACATTTAATAACAACACAAAATGAATCACCTTCAAAGGCTACGAAGTCGATTGAATTCAATTCAATTGCAGACTGCGTTTTTGATTTTACTTTATGAAACACGAACACATTGTTTTACAATTTTTCGCACTATATACACTGGAATATCTCGTTGTTTACACTGCGTTGATCGCGAAGATACTAAACTGAAAAATCGGATCGATGAATTCAATATGCTGAATTGCTTTTTAGTCGCTTCCATTGCTGCTGATACTGTTATTGCAATATTTATAATAAAAGTATTCCATTCAACTGGAATCTCTTTTTTCTTATAACTTTCTTTGAAAGAGAAAACCGGGAGAAAAAACAACCAAGAAGAGTAATATATAGAAAACAAAAAAATAAACACAAAAAAAAGCATTATATTTAGCAATGAAACCGTTCCACAAAAACTATTCGCATTCTCCAGCTTCGATGCATTGTTTTTTTTTTTAAACATTTTCTTATTATTTTTATTTTCTGTTGCCACATGCAGCACGCATTTCAAAACTAACGGCATGGGGCATAATTACAACATATGGAACAAATTGGCGGGCATCAGCAAAAAACAAAACACCATGCATTAATCTTAGCAACGGCCATTGATTGTGGGAGTTGGATTTTCTTGTTTCACTGAATTAATACATTCTAGTTCAATGCCAATGTTATCATTCAATGCGCGAATGCGGTTTTGTCGTTAATAAAAATTCAATGTAAACACAAAAATTAAAGAACAAAAAAAAAAAAAAAAAAGATCATCAACAGAAGAAAATGCTAAAAAGAGAGAAGGAGAATAAGATTGAAGAAGAAAATAATCGAATAGGCAAAGAATGAAGAGAAAAATAAAAATGAATGTTCAGTGGAGGGGGAAGTGTCTATAAATCGAAGAGAAAAAGTAAGAGTTTGAAAAAGTGAAAAGAAGTTAAGATTTTGGTCAGACATCATTGGTTTGCGAATAAAGTGTAAGTCGGCCGAATAGCATGTGTATATTTACATATTTTTCATACACATCGACTATTTGAATCGCGAGTAAAAGCAATTTACGGTGTTGATTTTACAAAATTAATTCAATGCAATAAATATTTCTTCTTTTCTTCCTCAATTGTGTGTTCACAATTTTTTTATTCATTCATCATTTTTCTCTTATTCTCTTACCGTCATTCACATTCTGTTTATGTCTATTATTTTCGTCTTTACTTCACTAACTATTGCTATCAGCAGTTCAATCTGCATACTAAACTAATAAACAGAAAATCAAATGTTTATTGTAAATAAAGAAAAGAAGCGGGAATGATTCAAACTGGCGCTATGAGCGCCCAGCATGGCATAGACAAAAAATTTTTTTTTTTTTTTTTCGTGAAAAAGAAAACGATTTTTTTTACGTGCTGTTTACACAATCAGCGCAAAGAGTCACGTGGAAAACGAACAAAGTAAATACAGAGTTTGTTATGTTTAACACAGAAACATTAAGAAGATAAAGAAAAGTAGAAGCAATCGAGTATATATGGAAAAGCACGTTAAATCACGATTGCGATCAAAAGCATCCGTTTAGTAATTGAGGTAGAAAATACGGTAAATATCGTGTTGTATTTGGTAAATTTAGTTATACTCTTTGCACATCTTGAATATTACACACTCTCATCACTTGTGTTTTTGTTGTTGATGCTGCTGCTGCTGCTGCTGCTGCTGTTATTTGGATTTATAATAATTTCGTTCGCAATATTTCGATCACCATTGAATTCTCCAGTTTGTCGAAATACACGATTGAATATTTAGTCAATCATCCGTAAAATTGTAAATAAGACGTTGGTTTTTACATTCCATTGACGTACTTAGAATTTCAATCGATTATTCAATCGCAAATAATCTTAGAAATTTAGACCAATTTTTTACAACATTTTTTTTTTACACTGAAAAATCGCTGAGATTTCACAAGTGCAATTTTGCAATTAGATCGATTCTCTGAATTCTCTTCCCTCTTTTCCAATTTCCTGCTCTCACTCCATTGTTCCTTCTTTATCGTTGTTTTGCCTTCTTTATTCTATTCTCTCTTACTATGTTTCATTGTAATCAGTTGTGTATTTTTACTCTTTCACGTTTCCGAGTTGAATAAATATAAATGTAACCTTGCATGCAACGGATTGCATAATAAACAATGATTCCAATTCACATTCTACCACTCTCACACATCGACAAATTGAACAGTTTTTAATGGTATGTAAAACATGCCATGTATTGAACAATTTTTCGAATAAAAAAATTGACCGATTTGTTGATTTCTGTTTTGTTCTGTTGCCTCAATTGCCAGTTTCACCTTTCAAATGAGAAATGTTCATGTTTGTTGACATTTTCCATCATTTTTCTACTACGGACATTTATGAAATGCAAAATTAAATTCTTCTATTAACTATTTCATGTATACTAATTGTGCTTTCATTATGCATAAAAATGCTCAACAAAATATTACAAAACCAGATTTCCATCCATTACGCTATAGCAAACAAACATTTAAGTAATGTTTCTTGGTGAAATTTAGCGTCATTCTGCTCCAGCTGTAAATGAAATACACAATACTTAATAACAACAACAACACTGATTCTTCTTCGTCATGTATTTAACGGCTTATACACAAAAAACGAATTCCATATGTACGACGAAGATCATGACAACTATATGATAATGAATGTATTTATGTACGTACATTATTCATTGTTTGTGCAGAAAGTTGAATTGTCAAGCACATGATGAAGAAGAAAAAGCAGTGATTTTTCCAATCACTAGAGCTGGATGTTCTCCTGTATATGAACCGAGTCCAAAGTTCAACATATTATAGGGTAAAATGATATTTCACATACATTTTTAAAAAAAAATTCTCGGTTTTCGAACAGAGTTCACTTTATACTGTTTAGAAATGTCAAAACGCAAAAAATATTGCGATTTTCTCAACAGTTGAATTTCATAAAAAATGGCAACACTGAAAAAAAAAATGTCTCCAATGCTACCAATATATATGGAATTCAAATGTTGAGAAAATCAGAACATTTGTTGCGTTCTGACATATCTAAACAGAATACATTGTCAATCTAGTACATGTTTTCTGTGTGTACCTATGAATCAAATAATCATTTTTGTGCAATTTTTGTTTGATTTGTTCAGAACCATATTTAATTGCTTCAGAAAAAAAAAGGTTTGAACGAAATTTTAGAATGTTTGTTTGCACCGAGAGGTAGAGGTAGGCCGCGAAGACGATATTTGGATTCGGTAAAAAATGATTTGAATGAAAGAGGGTATGACTGGAATAGGGAAACTGAAGACCTGGCTCTCGATAGGGTATGTTGGAGGAGAATTGTTGTTGGCCGTCCATTACAAAACAGACCAGACGCTGAAAGGCATTAATGGTCTTTAAATGATTGTTGTTGTTGTTGTTGAAATTTTAGATATCACATGAAAAAAATAAAAACCAAAATCCAGAACAATAGCATTACACTTCATATAGCTGCCTTCAACGATTTAAATTAATTGAAATGAGGAAAAACGTCTTGAAAATTAAAAATCAACTTTCGATTTTATGACAAATATTCAGGTCGAATTCCTTTTGCTTCAAATAAAAAAACTTCAAAAACCCAAAAACCATCTCGTTTTTGAGGCATATTTCATACAAAAAAAAGCAAGCTTATAATGTGACCACTTCTTTTCGTTAAGAATCAATATTATAAATGGCAATCACCAAGAAAAGAATAACAAAATGGCACAACAAATTCTCTAAAAAATATCTAATGCCTTTTTATACAATTGCACAACAACTTTATTTCACCTTACGTTCAAATGTATTCCTTATTTCAAACTTTGGATAAAATGTATGAAAACATACATATGTATTTGGCTTGATATTTGTTACTTGGGATTCTATATATCATCAACATATTCTCGGAAATTATCGGATTTACCATACAATTTTGTATGAGTTGACTTGAAATAAACGCTTTTTCCATCCTCTTTGCAATAAATTGTATATATTTTCCGTTATATTATCCGATGACTTGTATACGGATATAATACATTTGCTATAATAATATTGCTTTAAGCTAGATTTTAAATTTGAATTTCATGCATATTTAGATCAAATTGAAATCTATGCATTTATGTTTGTTTTAACTTTATATAAATAAATAAACCAAACTCACATACATCTCATTATTTTGTGTTTATTTGTACATTTGAATGTGCAAAAGAACTCTTTTCATTCTCAAATTAAAATCACTATTCCCACATCAAATATTTTATAGAGAAAAATTTGTTGCACATATGCAAATTTGATGGCATTAAAGTGAGCAAATTTGATGGAAAATTTTTCAAGAGCTGGAGCTTATCGTTTCATGAGGATAATCTATTGTAATGCATTTGTCGTTTGGTGCACCGCAAAATGAAGTCCTTCAATTCGGTAGCATTTGAACATTGTAACGGATTTTATTTTTGCGTGTTAACACACACACACACATATACACAGCTAAATATGAATTACTTATTATTTTTAATATTGCCAGAAGCAATTTGACTTCCATCAAAACCATGGAAATATTTTGTATGGTATTACAAAGCTACTTTTCTTCTTGTCTGAAATCGGCCAAACTTAATGTGGAATTACATGATTTGTGCACATTGCACAATGTGTATGAAAATGACCGTACATGAGTATTATATGAGAATATAGTTTTATTATTCAAATGGATTTCATGATTTGGAATTATATGGAATATTACTATTGCATTTTTGATGTGTTTCACTTCGATGCCCATTACGAGCTCTTTACGAATGCATTGAGATGCATTTTGAAACAATGCATTTGCATATTTCAAAATCATCAACAGATTTTCGGTATCATTGTAACTTATTTCCATAAAATATTATTGCTGTTAATCCGAATATTAGCCAAAACATCTATGTTGAAATGAAGTAAAAGTTTTGCGCCACATTAAGAATATCTCTAACAATTTTAAGTGATTAAAAATGAAAAGTTCCGTTACGGATTATCTTACATTACAATGAAACAAAAAGTTAACACTCACTGTTTCACACAAACTGACACACACTTACATACATTTGTACACATGATATCGTTTTTCTAAACCATGTCCAACAGCAAATTTTCCACTCAGCTAACGAGCATTTCTATATGAGAACATAATAGAAGATATTCAAAAATGAATAAATAGACAATTAGGAAGTTATGATTTCCGTTAATTTGTTTTATTTTCAGTTTTTTACATTCTTTTTCAAATCGTTTTTATATTTTTCTACAACGTTCTCGGTTGTGCCTGTCAAATCATATTTACAGCAATAGAGTAGATTTACCATTAGATAGACAAACAATCAACAGTGGCGGTTAATTTTATTTTCACCATCACATTCACATTATTTTTCCACTGGCGTGTTGTGTGTGCAATAGAAATATATGCACATGAAAGTATTTTCAAATGGAAAAAAAAAACTTAAATTAAGAAAACTTGAGATTAACGTGTAATTATGTCCGAAAATGTTATTATCTGGATAGTCGATAAATATTTATAAATTATTTATTTATTTATCGACTATTACACTTATACAGTTAAACATTCAGGAAATAACATTTTCGGACATAATTTGCCCGATTGCCACCTTGGTGTCATGGAGTTGGCTACGGCCTTGAAACGAACAATTTTGTAAAAGGATTTCAAAAAGATTAGGGGTGAAATAGGCTGAAATAATGTGCACATTGAAAATGAAATACAGTTGTTCTTATAATAAATTCTAAATCTGTATATTGTACAAGCATATATATCTTTATTAATTTTTTTTTTTTGTTCAATTCATTACATTTTATGCTTTTTATTATTAGAAAAAAGGAATAAACTTGAGTCATTTTCAAGCAACCGGATGTAAAAACAAATATAAATATACAATTCGGTATAATATGGATAAAATGGTTTTTATTTCCCGGTCACGATCACTAGTAATTATCAATAATAATCCAAGACTGTTTTTAAGAGTAACTAGAATCGATTTTTATATGTGTATGGGAAGTGAGTGAGCCAGTAGCAGCCTTTCTGAAATGACGTTTTTGGCTCATTCATATTTGACCACACTTTGGCAATACATTCTTACGAGTAATTTTGCATTGTTTTTTTTTTTTCTCTTTAGAACTACAAATATTTGTAAATACTAAATAATTACGTCGAATTAATTCATACACACAATATGAATTGCTACTTTTTTTCTGTTTTTTTTTTTTATATATATAAATAAAATAAAATATTAAATTGTTAATTAAAACATTTATATACATTTGAATTCACTAAATATTGTACTTTAGTTTTTGTTGATGGGAAAAATCCACCATCAACTGTCATCATCTGTATATCATCAATCGAATACTGTAAACAATAAATATGTTTGAAAAATGCGCATAAATATGTGATCGGGATCGCATAATAAGCGAATGTCCGTTGGACGTTATTATTTGGCTCATTTGTACAACTGGAATCGATGACATACGCAAATTTTATTATATAAAACAAAAGAAATAACATATTTTTTTATAGAATAGATATACTTAAAACGGAAAAGAAAAACACAATGAAGCAAGGGAGATATAAAGGAGAAGAAAAAAAAATATCATTGATGACACAATACGATACACAGTATCATTGTTAAATCAAATGTGAATTCCACTGGTTTTGATGCTTAAAAACCGCCTTGAGCTTCCAAGCAACTGCTTCGTCGTCGATGTTTGTTGGCATGAATTTCTAAAAAAATGAGAACAGGAAAAAGAACAAATAGAGAAAGAGAGAGAGAAAGAGAAAAAGAGAGAAAGAGAGAGAGAAATCAGTGATAAATTCACACAAAAAGAAACATGAATAAAAATATGCAAGCCAATTCATGACATTCCATTCCATTTATTTGAGTTTTTGTTAACAATTCAATTTTCTGCGTTAACAGTTCCATGAAATACGTCGTTGAATGCATTGCATTGATCGAAATTGTTTTAAATAATATTATGATATTGTTTAAATGAATAGAAAAAAAAAAACTTACGTCTATCACGATGATCTGGGTCATTCCATACTTGAATATCAGTCGAACTGAATAGCACAAACATTAAATTACCAAAAAAGTATACACCGGCTGAAATAAAGAATACCACACGCCATTCATTCGGATCCGTTTCGTCCTTTACGATGAAACCAACCAGTAATGGTGCGATGATTGACATCACATTCGCTGCAGCATTTGTTAGGCCCATCAATGTGCCAGCAAAGTTGGGTGCAATGTCAATATGATTAACCTATATAACAACAACAACAACACCACAAAAAAGGAAAAGAAAAATGAAAGATTAAGAACAGTGGTTTGAATGATTTAGAAATATTTCCTCTGAAAAATGGTTTGTTTCATGAACAAAAACGCAAGAAAAAACCCAATCAATAATGTTTCACCAAAAATTTAATTCATGAACTTTCTAATTGGAAGAAAACCCTTTTTCGAAATGAAAAAACCTACCTGGAAACCCAAATATGTTGAACTGTTTATACCAACGGCAATGACCAATAAGAAAATAGCTAAATCTTTTTCCGATGCCGTTACATAACCGAGCGCTATTAATGCACACATCGGAATCCAATGCCCTAAACCAAATAAATAACAACACATTATAATGTTTAAATCAATGCCATCATTTGTATTTGCATCATTCGAGGGGAAAAAAAAACAAATATTAAAGGGGCAAAAAAGCAAATAAGGAATCATACCGATTGTGTTGAAAACTTTACGGCTGTACTTAAGTGGAACACAATTTTTCCGTTCTAAAATACCAGATAAGAAACTAAAGAAATAGCTGAGTAGCAACATGGCGAGATAAGGTAGAGCTGATAAAAGTGCATTCTGTATGTAATTTAGATAAGAAACAATGAAAATATATAAAAACAAATGATGAAATCGATTTTATGTGATGACCTACTTAAATGCAAATTGTGTACCTTTTTTATGTCAAATTTTAGGACACCTTTCATGTATGTTGGCATTTCGGTTAGCAGTGTCCAGACTAAAATTAAAATTACAAAAAAAATTATCCTTGAAATTATAAAATAAAAATAAAAATGAAAATGAATTTATACATACATCCCCAATTGTGAGCTGAATGAACAATGGCTAATGAATAGAATGGCAATGATGTGAATATATCACACCATGGTGTTTTACGATTTTTCTTTTCTTCATGCTCTGGGTCGGAATCAGTGTGTCCCAAAGATGATTGAATAAAATCACGCTCTTCAGCTGTTATATATTTATAATCAGCTGGTGAATTACTACCAAAGAATAACCATAAAATTGCCCATAATCCCGATGCCAATCCAGAAATATAGAAAATACTTGGCCAACCCATGAATGATGATGCTAGAATTCCACTAGTCGATAACATCACAACCGTTCCAAACTTTATTCAATCGAATAAAAAACAAAAAACAAAGAAAAAAAAACGAGGAAAAAATGAAAAACATCCAACATTTTACTTATGAACACTTTACCTGTGAACCCGAATAACAGTATGTTGCCAATTGAGCACGTTCAGATACAGGTGCCCATTTTGAGAGCAATGTGTGAGTTGATGGGAAAATAACACCCTGACATAATCCCTCGACTAAACGTAATGCGCACAATAGCTAAAAAAAAAAAAATGCAATTTTAACGAACAACGACAACAAATATTAATACACGTAAATCAAGCAAAAATTAATTGAAATGATTTTGAGCTAAAGGTGTCAAGTGAATCAAAATTAATTTGTTTGATAGGTCTATGTGGGTGAAAGAGTGACAGAGAGAGAGTAAAAGAGAGTGAAAAAGAGAGTGAAAGAGAGAGAGAGATAGAGTGAGTGAGTGAGTGAGTGAGTGAGTGAGTGAGAGAAAGATAGATATAGAGATAGATAGAGAGAAAAACATGGCCATTCTGTGAGCATGTGTTTGAATGAAGTGTGCGAGTTATTGCACTAAAAGTGCATTAATTACCAATTCATATCATACAAGTGCATTAAAAGATTAACGATGCGCACAATAATGACCGAAAATTTTTGGATAAATGTGTCATACATATTTTGAATGACATAAAATTCAATGAACACACAGTTATGATTATGATGAGATTTATCAATCGTTCTCACACTTTTGAAATTATTATTCATTTACCTTCCATCCACCGTGTGAAATGCTTAATGGTGTGAGCATTGTGAGTGCTGAGCATAAAAGCATTGACCATAATAAAATTCGTTTGGCGCCAATTCGTTGAGCCAATTGACCGGCAGGCACTTGTGTTATTACATATCCCCAAAAGAAGCTGCTCAACACTAATGCTTTTGTTTTTTCATCCCATTTATGATCCTACATTGTGTTTAAATATATAAAATAGAAAAATGGTTGGAAAAAAAAAGTATATATTGTGAAATGATTTTAAATATTTATATTTTGAAATATTTCTTGTGATTTGTTGTTTTCTCTTTCAAAACAAATATATAATCACCTCAAATTCTGCATTGGCAGCATGTTTATCTGTTATAGCAACAATTGCCACTGACAGATTAACGCGCATCGCATACGCCAATGTCAATCCCAAGAATAATAAAAAAGCCTGCAAATGCCGCACTCCAAATATACTAGTCGCTGTCAAATGCGAACAGTACCATAATCCATCACAGAACATTAAATTGGAAGCACAACAATTAGAGCGTGAGGCAAATTTGTCATAAAAAAAATAAAAATGATAAAAATAAAATCAATAAAACGGAACATATTCATCTAAATGATTAATCTAATGAGAAATGTGAAAATTTCGTTGATTCTTAAGTGTTATTAAAATTGAATGTGAATTACACAAATTTGAAAGACACAAAAATCATTTGCACACAATACATTATTAATGCTCATAATTTTCCATCAGTGTTTTTCTTTTCATTTGATTATTCTTTGCACATACACAAAGCATGCTGAGATGCACACATACACACATAGAGACACAAATGAGCTAATTTTAATGTTTTGCTCGAAAAACACTGAATTTCGATCATGATGAACATTAATTGCGCGTGCATTTTTGCATAGATAATAATCACTAATTAAACACAAACATCGAGCAACGGTTTCGCCAATCGATTGATAATCTTGTCGGCGCGGTTCCGATGTAGATGTCGACGGCAGCAATGAATCCGACGATTCCGAACGATACATGGTCTTTTTTATTTTCTTTTAGGAAAATACGGAAACAAGACACAATATGGTAACGAAAAACAATATGCAAAGAGAACACAATATTAATGATGGAAACACGCACACAGTAGATGGAAAGAAGCAAAATTAAGTAACTCTGAAGTAAAATTTAAATTGCAAATCTGAAAATTTACTCCTTTTGTTCTGTGGAATTCAATATATGTTGACTGTTTACTTAAGCCATTTTAAATGGAATAATGTGGCTCATTTTTAGGTTTGCCAATAAATGAAACAAAGCATTTGTAATTGAAGTCGATTTTTTCTTCTTTTTTCTTTTTTTTTTTCTTTCTTCTTGTTCTTTTTTCATACACTATTCTCAAACTTTGTAAAGATCATTTGAATATGTTATCTTCTTAAATTCATCTTAATTCAAATGAATAGAAATAAAAAGTTTTTGTTGTCAAATTTGTCGCTGATTTTAAACAATGAACAAATGCGTTTCAAGGCGTTTAGCACATTTTAGTTTCAAGCATTTTTATAATAGTTAAACGCTGATAAAAGAAGGTCAACGAACGAACAATTTGGAAAATTACAATGCACTCAAATTAAATCACAATATATAAAAATAAATAAACACAAACACATAAAACAAAACACTTCGATGTCATGTGTACTCATTGAAATGCAATGGTAAACAATGCATTAGCTAGTCATTTATACCAGTGCATTTTGCGTGTTTATGTTACTTTTTTTTTTATTTTAAACTAATCATGCTTTGTGTATTATTGTCCACCTTTGTTGTCAAACTAACAAAACACAGAGAGCAATACAGAGAAATATATAAATTCAGCTACCATTCTGTGCATTAGTGGTAGTGACATTTCTGACACGTAATCGAATACGTGTGACTGAGTTTGCGTATGTGTACGCTTCACATACAATGAATAATGTTCAGCAATTCAGCACAAACTAAGCGCCTGATTCATACATGACATTTTGAATAGGTTTTGGACAACATACAGGCGTTTTATTCATTGTCAAAATCAAATAACGGCAAAAACACATAATAAATGTGGAAAAAAAATTATTGTCGTTATGTGCGTGATTTTTTTTTTTTTTTTTTTTTTTGAGAAAAATTTTCATTTTCTCTTGTTCTCTCTCAATTTTTATCAGTCTCACTTCTCTCTCTCTCTCTCTCTCTCTCTCTCTCTCACTGTCTCTCTAACTTCCTCTCTTTTTCTCTTTTTCTCTCTCTTTCTAACTCAATCTTGCTATCTTCCTTTTGCTTGTTTCATTTGGCAAATGTGTAATTTTTGTTCAGAGTGCAAAAAATCCAAATATTTAACCGGATGCTTAAAATCGCATGAGGTATTGTTGTTTGACAACATCAGATTGTTTTTTTTTTTTTTTTAAAAAAACAAACGAAAATAAAACCGAAAATCTTTCAAGACACAATACAATGCACATAATATATGCCGTTATTATCCATTGATGATTGTTGTTGATTTGAAATGGAGAACATTTAATTTTACTGTTTGAATTTCAAAGGTTTCTTCAGTTCATTGATTCGATTCACTTCACTGTGGGAATTTTCTCTCTGAATTGGATTTTCATTTTCATTTTTTTTTTTTTTTTTTTCGTTCGTTTGTATTATCTTTCGGCGTGTATCATCATCGGCAAAAATGCATGAGCTCGGTCGTTGTCGTTAACTTCTATGGTTTTGCCATACTTTGCAAAAATTGCCAATAGAATGTTGCATATTTAACCCACTTTTGAGTAAGTTTTTGTGTACATTTTTTGTTTTTCATTTCATTCTATGTTCTGCTTCGTTCGGTTCGGTTCTATTCTGTTGCTGTTTGCCGTTGACAATTCTACGCTTTCCGAATCTATGAGAGTTAGGTCATTCCAGTGGTCTATTATTTGGTGTTTCTTTTTTTAAAATAACATTGATTGTAACACAAAGCACATTATACATTTTTTTTTTCACATAATACTTTAATAATTTTAATATTATTATTGAATTTGAACCATAGAAAAAAGAAGGTTTATGGCAAGATTTTACTGGAAAAAAATCGAAACTAAAAAAAAAAAGAAGTAAAAAAAATCGAAACTTCAACACATTTTTTTTCCAGGGTGGATCTGCTTTGACACCAAAAAAAAAAAGAAAAAAAAAAGGAAAAGTTTCCACCATTTCCGATCGTAACTAAACTGAAAATTCCAAGAAGGATATTACGAACACGCAAACTCTTTCACTTTTCGTAATTTTTCTTTTCTGTAACAATTAATGTAAATCTTTTAATGAAAAATCTTTAAACGCAAAATCACCAAATGAATAAAAGAGTAGATTTTGTTGTTGTTCAAATTAAATTTTAAAATAAACGCGACCTTTTTCTAATTTTTTTTTTTTTTTCTCTCTGAATTTTTCGTATTTTTATTCCCATTTTCTCACTTTCCGTCTCATTCTTTATATCTGTATTTTGGGTCGGTCAAAAATAACAATCTGGTTCGTTGGGTTAAAACAATAAAGGCGCTCCATTAAATTTATTTACTTTTTTTTTTCTTTTGGGTTCTTGCGCGAGAGAGAGAAAAAAAAACAACAACATTTTATTCAATCCACAATGCACACGCGACAACGAACAACAGATCCGACCAATGGAAATAGGAAAATAATTTTTGTTTATGTATGCGATTCGGTCAGAATTTACAGATTTTAGCTTTTGCTTATTTTTCCTTTTTTTTTTCTTCTACAATTTCATTTTCTGCAAAAAACTCACCGCCGCCAACACCACCGGCTGCACTAATCGGATCGGTTAATTTCATGTTTATTGTTGAAAACAAATGAAAAAAAAAAATGTGTCCGCGTTCCTTGCGATCTACAAATCGAATGTACACGCTTTGCGAATAGATATTTCCAACTATCTGCAAAACGGTTCAATTTTAAACTAAAACGTTACACACGGGGGCTTTTTAATTTGAAAAAACAACTACAACAACAACAACAAAAACATTAAAGTGAGCGACAACAACAACAATATATGACAGTTACAACAACAGCAACAAGAAGAAACAACATCAAATACGAATTAAATTGAGATTTGATTCTTTTCTTCTTTTGTGCAAAATAATTTATTTCCCCGCATTTATTGAAGTATTCGGTGTGTATGATGTTTAAATATTGTTTGCTGTGTATATGTGCGGGCTGGAAGCCAGCTACCGTCAATGCTCCATATCAAGAATATAACAAACTAAAGGCAACGGTTAAGCGAACAAGTGAGAGCGAATGATAGGATGATCCATAGCACAAGATCACATATATACGGACAATCAACACACACACACACAAATCAATCGACAGACAGACAGACAGACGGACGGGCACACTCTATCGAACACACTTCACATTGTTTTGCTGTTTGAATTTTCATTAAGTGGGATATTTCATAGTTTTCAGGTTTTTCTACATTGTGTATATACATCAATGCTTCTTTTTTTTCTTTCTTTCTCTGCCCCCACCTTGATTTGTTGTTGTTATCGTTGCGATGTATAAGTGTTCTCACCATTTGAGATTGCACCAGCTCTATCATTCATTAACATTGTGTGTAATGACTATGTAATACATATTGATTCGCTCGATACAACACACAAATTGTAAGCATTATTTATATGTAGTAATTAAATGTTTCTCATTCAATTTTTGACGTGCGCACGCCGATAAAAATTCAATATATGATTATTACAATTATCAATGAACATCGATTATGATTGTTATTATTCAACGGTTGTATTGTTTTCAATCACCCAAGTCATTCAGATAGATTGTAAATAAATAAAAATCACAAAAAGTATAAATAAATAAGCAAAAACAAAAACCTTTCATTTTCAAATACGGGTCACTCGATCATGATAAGGTTTCTATTAAATGTTTCAGTTACATTGCATCTTTATCTCATTGCTTGATTTTTGGAAATTATCTAAATGGCTCATTGATAGTAATTCTAAAATTTGTTCTCGTTTCAACGATCAAATTATAATAAAAAGTCAACATTTCACTTTCTCTAATATAGGCCAGATATGATTATTATCATTTTTTTTTTTTCGGGAGTGCCTGTCTGGTCTTGGTATCTTTAAAGTCTTGAATTGTGAAAACAATTCAAAATGCATCATTGTTTCAATATGTATGAAATCAAATGGTAAAAAGTCCAAAATATTCAAAGAAGAGAGATATCAAAAGACAAAGAAATTATGATCGACCGAATCTAACTTGTGGCCGAAATGTACACAAATATGATATGGCTTACATTGAAGCCATTCAAGATTGATTAGGGCACATTAAGAGCGATTTTTGATGTAAATTAACCACAATTGCAAAATTAAACTATATTCATTGACGATCACAAGATCAAATATGGAATATGCATTTGCGATAAGCCTTAAATTCTTCTCGGTAAAAATTCATCAATGAAAAATCGAATTAGTTCTAATGATTTGAGGAAGTTTTAAATGAACAAACAGAATCAAAGATCGATTGAATACTCATGACAATTTTTTGTTTTGTTTTGTTTTGTTTTTTTTTCCTTTTAATTTGTACTTGATCGATGAATTTAATTACTTCTCTGAATTTTACTTCATTATTGATTGTTACTTAATCGTCAAGTGTGCCAACCATTCTTATTGTATAATGTAAATAGATTGTATTCTAACATTTCAAATATTATTTAAATCATTTAGAAATAGTCGTTTCAAGAGGAAAAACTTGCTGATAATCTGCAGACAATTTAATGACAAAATTAACAGTGAAGTGGAAAAAAACAAACGTTACGATAATATTTGCACACAGTTTTGTTGTTTGCGTTGTTGTAATACGCGATGAGAGATGTTAAATATTTGTATTGAAATCACAAATGCTATTCTTGTTCATGCTTTGAAATGACGTTCATTTTAGCGTTAGAACGTTTTTCGGGTTGCCTTTTGTCTTTCACAAAAGAGTTTATTGTTCGTAATTGTGCGCACAATGTTTCCGCAATTCATATATACATATATATAGATGAGTGAGTAGTGTTCGTTTTGTTGTTGCTTAAAAATTATTTAAATTAGCCTATTCACATATTGATTGTGCTCATGAAATGTGCAGATAATTTTGGAGAAATTTTTTTTTTTTTTTAGGCATTCGATTGCTTCCGTAATTTTAATTATGATTTGTCACATGTAATTGGTGGAAGACAAAAAAGAAAATAGAACGAATAGAATGAAAATCACTTTGAAAGCGTTTTCACTTTTTGGAATGTTGTGTTAATTTGGTTAATTGGTGCAATTTCACGCTATGCATAAATTATCAAAGTAAAATCGAAAAAAAAAAAAACACACAAACGAACACGAAATTGTCGTGCCTATTCTTTGGGCTCAACCATAATGACGATATGGTAAATAAACATGAAATTGAATAATTAAATATATTTTTTACAAGCCACAAAATGTCAAATTATGATAAATGTTTTGTGTTTGCTGATTTAAAGCCAACCGTTATTGCTTGAATGTAACAAGTGCATGGGCAGTCAATTTAATAAATGAAATAAGAACTAAAGCTAAACGAATGATTGAAGAAAAAAAAAATTGGATCACAAAATTTCGCATCTCGTCTAAATAGCCAAAAAACACAATCGTGGCTGATAATTATCTCTTCCGACACAAACTGATTGATGCGATATCATCGTGTTGAAATTCATATAATGATCAGTGTGATTGATTTGACTGAGCGCTATGCTACGTAAACATGGCATTTCACACGAATTGAACAGATAAAAACAAATAAAAAAAAAATAAAATTATGAAAAAAGCGATACTAATTCGAAGAGAGATAGAGAAAGTAAAGCATGAAGTTCTATTTCTCCTTTTTCATCTTCTTCTCGTGTTTATAATAATATTTCTAATGTAAAGAATTTATAATTGCCGAATTAAAATTCTTTCGTTTCACGCCAAACGTATTATCGATATTGTTTTCGACTTTTATTGTAGTTTTACGATGATAATCGAGAATCTTAGCAATGTTTGCGAAAGAGCCGTTCAATCCATAGAATTTTACATTAAAAATTGCATCTAATAAAGTGGGGGAGGGGGGAGGGATAAGAAAGAGATGCTAGCAAATTATCTTATCATACACCGTGATGTACGGTAGTTAAATGCGAATAAAGGAACAAAAAAAAGCACACACACACACACTCAATCATATCCTATCTAATTAAATTTTTTTGAATTTTATTCCATATTTGACCCTCAACAACACACTGTATGCTATTCACAATGTGGCATTTGAATTGATGTATATACAAAAAGACCTCTCTTTTTTATTCGGAATTTTTAATGTTTTGTGTTTAGAAATGATACAACGTTTTGGTCTTTGCGATAAACGAATAATATATGGCTGATCGAATCGATTTGAAGCTAAAAGACAAATCACGTGCATTTAATCATTCAATTGGGCCGTAATGGCGCGCACAGTCAATGACAATATTATTGTGGCTCGAAAAATTCCTTGAGCTCATCTCAGTGCTGTGTATGCGTGTGTCGTTTCAGTACTTGCAATGAATTTCGATTAATTCACACACACACACACACACATTATATACCGTCACCGTATCATTTCACCTGTTTACATGTTACACTATTTTATTGATATCTATACACGTTTGCTACGTTTGTGCTCATTTCCAATCGCAAAATCATCACGCACACAAAACATTACATCAATGAAAAGTAAAAAAAAAAAAAAAAAAAAAAATAGAATAAAAATAAAAATAAAAAAACTGTAATAAAGATAATTCAGAAAAGAATTGCATCAAAAGTGGTTTCGATTGAAGAATCAAACAAAATCAATAAATAAGGCGAGAATATAGAAGGAATGAAAGAAAAGAAATATGATACGATATATAATTTATTGGACATTTTCACCTTGATCTCCTCTTCACTTAAGAAAACAAAATTTTTTTCCGTTGTTGTCTATTCTCTCGCTCACACACTCACACCTTCGCTCTTTCGCTTTTTCTCCCACTCATTCTTACTCTCACTCTCTATTTATCCATCTATCGCATTTTCTAATTCTCCGCCCATCTCTCTGTCTCTATCTCTATCTGCATCTCAATCTCTGCCTCTCTCTCTCTCTCTCCCTCCCTCTCTCTCTCTCTCCCCCTCTCTCTCTCTCTCTATAGATATATATATATCTATTTCTATCCCTGTCACTGTCTTACTTTAAGTATTTATTTACACGTTGAAAAATTGCATTTTAGAAAAATTAAAACAGTAGATGTGCAAAGAGAAAGATTGCATTCGTATATGGTGAAATCGTCTATTTTATATATAGACATTTGGCACATAACTTCAATCGAGTGCGTTGACTAATTGATGATTGAAAATGATTTACTGATGATCAAGACCATTTTTAGACCATTTGCTGTACAATTTACAAAACATGGCTTGGAACACTGCTATCAAAATAATAAATGGTAGTAAAAACAGTGAGCAGCATGCTGTACAGTTTTTCGCATCGTTATTGTGTGAAACGGCAAAGAGAAATAAAAATTATATGGCTGCAATCGGTTCAATGAAATGCACGCACTCGATATATATATATATATATCGTTATTTGTTTTTGTTTTGCAGTAGTTAAGAAATGCGATTTTAGACACACTACAGTACCAGCAGAACTCTATTTATATTGCAGATTTATAAAATCGCGAAAATCCAAATGTGGTGACGTGTTGCATTTTATGATATCGAATTGTGATAAACAGCAAATTGCGTAGACCAACAACGAAAACTATCCAAATAGTGAAAAAAATAAACACTAAAAAAGAACCGCCAAATAAATAACAAAACTGTACACATTTTATTGACTGAACGTACTTGTCCGGGATGTTTATGACCGTGCTTCAATATGCATTCATGACAGACGGAACGATCGATCTCATACATACACATGCACATCGCTTTTATGCTGGTTCAAAACAAAAATATTACTCTTTTTTCCATTTTTTTTTTTATTCATTCACATTCTAACTTTTGATAATTGTATGTATATTTTACACTTGAATTTTTGCTACCGCATTAAATCTGATCGTTTTTTATATATTCGTCTTATTTATGTTCAGGTTCTTGATTTGTTTTCATTTTTATTTTGCTATTGCATTACACACTGTTTGGAATTGTCATCGTCAAAAAATTTCATTCCATTTGCTTGTTCATATTAATAATTTGCGGTTCTTTTTAAAATGCACACGTCTTTGATCACAACTTTGAAAAAGGTCAAATTATAAACGCAAATCGATTTGAAAATCGCACATGATTCTGTCAGTACGCACGTAAACAAAATATTCGATTTGAATTTAAAATTATTTATGATTTCAAATTCAGAGAATTGTGCTTTTCATTTAAATAAATTGAACGCATCACTGAAAAATTGAGGGCTTAAGCGTCTGAAAGGAAAAGAGAGAGAGAGAGAGAGATAGAGAGAGAGAGAGAGAAACCGAGAAAGGTTTTCCACAAATAATAATAAAACAGTTGACTAAATTGTGCCATTGAGAATTGCTTATATGCGATTCATATCTATGCGTTATCGTCGCATATTAATGTCCAGTGATCACTTGACTTAATTGTATACTTACATATAGAACTTACCACAAGATGATTCGTATCGTCGATTTCGCACCATTTTTTTTTTTTTTTTTTGCTGCTACCCAACTTGACTTGGCTTTGATTTTACGCTCAAGGAATTTCGTGATTTTAATCTTCGATACTGGACAAAGTGTTTGTGTATATGACAGTAATCATAAGCTATATTCGATTATAAATTTTATTTTTCTTCTCTTGTCGTTCGTTTTTCAATAGCAACGAAGATAGAAAGAGAAAGAGAGAAAAATGGTATCGAAATCACTTCAAGTGTTTATTAAATTGCCTTTTGCGATTTTAATTTTCGTCAAGAATGATGAAGGTTATAAAATACCAAATAACAAACGTCACATTGGAAAATCGGTCGTCGTTAGCTCAATTGACTTTTCACATTTGACTGTATCCAAGATACTAATTATAATATACTGAATTCACAACCACTTAACATCATTTGCATTAGATCTACTTCATTCAATCTTCATACATTTGGATGTCTATCTCAATACTTTTTCATCTTCTTTTTTTTTTTTCTTCTACAAACAAACATATGAGAAATTTGGTTGGTTCATCGTTATCATTTACAAAAATAACATTTTCTATCTCTTGGATTTTGGATTCTATTATTGAATCTGTACAATTCAGAGGGCATTGCTATAAATTGCTATGTGAAGTGTGTTGTAAATTAAAAGCAAGAGAAATATCAAGCAATGAAATATTACTCGAGATAAATGCACAATCAAGGGAGTGAAGTAGATGGAGAAATAGAAGAAAAAGAAGAAGAAGAAGAAGAAGAAGAAAACAAAAAAAAAAATGATTAAAAGCAAATGAATTAAAAGCCTTTGAAAAGCACACTGACAACAGGCAGATTAAGAAAGCACATATTTGTAAAATAAAGACAAATAACAATTAATCTTTGGAAAATTTTTCGACGCCGTCTGTCGTTTACATTTGACGAATGCTTGCACGTCATTTCAATGGATTGTTGTTTTTTTTTTCCTCTCTATTCTTAATTCATTCTCAATTCAATTCATGAACGCATCCCCAATTTTATCGTTTAATCTAATCAAATGCTTGAACTTTAATAGTAAAATTCCATCCGTTAACCATACATTCTTCTCTCTGAATCCCATTTATTTTCTCATTCCATTTGTCTCGTGTCAGACTCCGTTTACATCGCCAAGTCGTAATTGATCTTGTTAAACATCAATCGAGATGAGAGCAATAGACAAAGTGAAAGAACGAGAAAGATATATGAGGGGGAGGGAGAGAGGCAAAAAAAAAGAGTGCATTTATAGCTTTTTGATTTGTTTTACAATTTAATTGAAAGCTGTCTCGATCACAAAAAGCAGTTGGGACTTTGAAAGAATAAAAAAAAAAATTTGCAAACAAACACATATAGAGTCGACAAAATCTTTAGTTTAGAGAGAAAAAATTACAATTCAAATGATATCGATGTTCAGAGAGCGCCGATTCTCATCAGATTTGGTAGTTATTAGCAATGACATTTATAGCCCATAGCACATTTCGGTATGCTCTCGATTTTTTTTTTTCCTTTTGTCGTGCTATGTGTTTTTTTTGTCTCTTCTTTTGAGCATTTTACAATTTATGGGCAGTTGAAAGAGTATGAGACAGACAAATAAATGAGGAAAATGAAAGACAGAAAGATCAAAAAAGAGAAATAGAGAGATAGAGAGATAGAGAGAAAGAGAAAGAGCGAGAGAGAGAGAGAAATGCAATTTACTTGACTTTGATTGCATAATGGAGAACCACGATTGTGTAAGGTACGCGTATCAGGTACCATTGTGTATAGCGCAGTATATGCGTCATTTTCTGTCTTTTTTCTGTTTTTTTTTTTTTTTTTTTTTTTCTTTTTGTTGCTGTGCCACTGTGTAAATCGAACCGTTCACCGCTATGGAACAATACCTTGACAGTTGACAAGATAATGTTTATTTATTTGTAGTGAAATAAATTAGTTTAGACGATATATGTGTGTGTATTGATTTGTTTTTTCTTTTTTTGTGTATCGAAAAAAGTGAATTTGTAATAAAATAAATGACAGAAAAAGCAACTACACATCAGAATACTGTCTGCTCCAAGTTTGTTGCAAATTGCAATGGCAAGAATCATATTGGCACATCACATTCTCAATGTGAAAGAGTGAGAGAGAATCTTATAAATGTCAAAACCGAACAACCACAATGGAACGCAAAAATGTAAGACTGATGATGATGATTAAATGAATTAAAATTCCTGCCACATACATAACAAACCATAGCATTGAATTTTATATCATTTTCGGCTTGAATGATGTTAAATCATCATCAGTAAATAAGTCGTCACAGAGCATGCATTTGTATTTGTTAGTCTGTTATAATGACAGCCACAACATTGATTTTTGGCAAGGCAAATATGTCGTCGTTCAAATGGAACTGAAAGTATTTCAGTTCTTATTCCCTAGTTATTCTCTTTCTCTATTTTTCGTTCTTTTTTGTCTTTCGTTTTCTCTCTTTTCCTGTGTGTGCCCTCGATTCTTTTTCTCTATTTCTCTCTTTCTCTCTTTCTCTTTCTCTTTCTTTCTCTCTCTCACGCTCTCCTATTCTCGCGCTCTCTCCCTCTCTCTCTCCTTCTCTCTCTCTTGCTCTCTTTCCAACTTTCTTATCATTCTAAAGACATTTTCTTACTCACGAAAATAAAACAAATTGTCATTAAATAAACACAAATGGAAAAACCGCCATTCATATTGGATTCATAAGTATGATGGAGACACAGAAAATATTCCAAAGAAGATGTAATCATATGGTAATGAAAATCAAGATATTTAATGGTGATTATCTTTTAGAAATGTCTACGAACAACTCATTTCACGTTGTCAAAAATCGAAAAGTGATACACGCACGCAGAGAGGGAGAGAGTGTTTGTAATATTTCATCCAAATATATTTCAATAATATGACTTGGTTCGTTGCCGATTCGTTTGTTGATAGTGAAAAAAAAAAAAGAAATTTTTCCCGCAATACTTTATAGCATTATATTTATTTAGACGTCATCACCATCATTTCAAATATACCATCGTTTCATTTGTCAACGAACATGACCTTTGATAAGGACAGTTGACTCGCAATTTCTCTCAATAATTCGAATAAATGTAGAATGTTAACGAGTTAGAGTACGGTTCGAAAGAGACAAAATATCAGAATATTCGAATTAAAAGAAGCAAAGCAATAGAATAAAGATTCAACATGGTAGCAAATGGCTTCAAGTAAAGCTTCATATGATGCATATAAACAGTAAGCTTAGAGTAAATTTCATCGTCGGCTGAATGATTGAGAAAAACAAACAGAATTTATCTTTGCCTTGCAATACAAACTTATTCATCGTTTGTGAAAAGATATCCAAATACTAGTATAGCAATGTGACTAACGAAACAGAAAAGAAAAAAAAAAATCGTAATGTAAATGGTCTCTTAATTAATAGAATTCAAGTTGGCAATTGCATGCAATATGGTCTATGGTTTATGCGAAAAGACCATTTATATTACGGTAAATACATTTGCATTTTTCTTACAAGAATATTCATTCAAGTTGTAGCACATTCACACAATTTCCAATGAATACGCGTAATCCCCGTAACCCGGACGGGTATTTCTCTCAAAATAAATTCTCAAAATAAATCAACGTGAATAGCATGGAAAATGTTAGAAGTAAATGGTATAGAAATCTGGATGGGTAAATATGGCATCGCTTTTCAATAAGGCTCTTTTTTTTATTCGCTTGAAAGCTCGCACGAAATTGAGAGACAGAGAAAGAGAGAGAGAGAGAGAGAGAGAGAGAGAGAGAGAGAGAGAGAGAGAGAGAGAGAGAGAGCGAGAGGAAAAGAGAGAGAGAGAGAGAGAGAGAGAGAGAGAGAGAGAGAGAGAGAAAGAGCGAGAGAGAGAGAAAGACACTTGAATAGAAGCCTTTTCTTCTATGTTCGCGTTTAAATGGTTATTTGAAAGAAACTGCGATGCGGAAAACGGGTTCATTTTTTTCTTGTTTGCTTTGTTTGCCGGTTGCCATTTCGCTGAAATTGAAAGTGTGTATCGGTATGGCCGTAGCCAGTGTGTCGTCGATTTTCCGAACAAATATTGTCCATTTCTATTCATTGTCATTGTTATACATTTTGTATCTAAAGCTAATGATTGTTTTTCTCTTTTTCTTTTTTTTTCTTTCTCTTTTCTTTCTATTCATTTCAAAAACAGGAAATTTTCCATGAGCATGCCATTCACTTGAGATGCTTGAATGATCAATCGAATAGCCTATTCTTATCGAATGTGCCCGAACTAATTAAATCGAACATTTTGAAGTGTTATCATTCAGCTAGCCGTCATGCACCATATTTTATATATGGTAAACCAGGATCTGGTACCAGTTCATTAATTGCCGAACTCTATACAAATGTTACTAAATGGTTTGATAGTAATACAAAAGTGCATCGTGTGATACGATTTGCATCGGCCACACCACGTTCAGCGTATGGTTTAGAATTGTTGCGTGTAATTTGCCAGCAAATTTCCATCATATTCAATATACCCGAAGGTTATTTACCAAAAGATGCATCATTCGATCCCATTTATATTAATACATGGTTTCAAAATTTATTACGACGTTGCGAAGATTTACGAAACGAAGTTTTGATTTTATTTATCGATGATATGCACAAATTGAATCCATTGGATTGTGATAATTTGTCTGCATTGTCTTGGTTACCAATTAGTTTACCATGGAATGTCTATTTGATTTGTACAACAAAAGTTTCAACCGATGCATTACGTTTATCACAAATACAAAAAGAACGTTTCAAGCAAAATGATGCATTGTATGATTTAAGTGTAGATGCAAATAGAACGGTGCTACGTAAATGTTGTGCTTATGAAACATTCAACGATTATATTGAACGGATTTTTGATGAAATGGAACGTGATTTTGGTAAAAAAGGTTTTGGACGATTGGCTACATATTTAACATGCACCGAATATGGACTTACGGAAACTGAATTACTTGAATTATTGATGCCAATACATAATAGCGAAGCGATTATCGATAGCAGTAATGGTGAATTCAATTTTTCCACATTTCGTCATATTCGAAATCGAATGAGTAAGTTCAATTGAATTGAATAATATATTCCTTTAAAACACACTCGCATACACCCTACTAATCATTCATCGTTGATGACAGAGTTGTGATGATAAAGAGTCTACATCAATGCAGCAATCATGTCACAAGCAGTTTCAAGTACCATTGTTCGAATGAAAGCATACATTCCCTTTAAACGTTGCTTTTAGTTCATGGCACAAGTACTAGTTTTCAAGTTTGCTAATGCCATCAGGATTTGCTCTTTCTTTATCATGTTCATTTTCTTCACTCGACCATTTCGTTTATCTGCATTCATCGAAGGAACCAGCTTCAAAATTTATAAAAATAGGAAAAAAAAAAGAATAGAAAATTGTATCGAAAGATTAGAGACGATGACAAAAACGATCACAGAATTAGACTTTCACTCGGTGAAAAGGCGATAAATCATTTTTCAATTATAATTCGCGATGAAAATATGGCAGTTTTTTTTCTTCGTTTTAATCTCATTTATTATATATCTCGTACACTCATAACGAGAACCTCACCACGAGTTAATGAATCGGATCATAAAAACCAATCCAACTGATTCGAATTACGTGTTTAACTTATAAATGGGACAATGAAACGAAAAAAAATATGGTCATTATGAGGCACTTACCAGATAATTTTCGGAAACAATCTCCTTATTGATTTATTCATTGTCTTTTGTTTCAAACGAAACGAAACCAAAAAAAAAAAAAAAAAAAAAAACAAACGAACGCTAATAATAAGCCTAATCGATCAATTTAATTGGCAAAATTATAGGAAATATCAGTATAACGAAATAAGTGAAAGATGTGATCATGACATAGCATTGCGAAATAAATCATCGGAACTGCACATACACGCTGAAATATAAAAGAGACGGATTTGACTAAAAAAAAAAAGTAGCGAGAATCGGACGCTTATTTACTTGACATTACTCACACTTCGAGTCATGCTCGTGCTGCTAATACGATTGCTACTGCAAAATCACACATCGAACACAACCAATCATTTAAATTGATGAACATTGATTTTTCGTTCCCATTCACAGACGTTGACGAGAATGAGAACCCATATTACAAACAATACATTCAATTTGATTCGGATTTTCTTTTCCTTTTCTCTCATTTCATTCACATTAATAATTGTTTCATTCTGTTTTATCCATAATTTTGGCAATTTACTTAGAAGCGATAATTCGGCCGAAAATTATGTCTGGAAAAGTATTGATTGAATGGAAACATCGATTGTGCTCGGAATTGTCACGACAACGATATATGGATCCAGATATAACGCGTGCCGTTCATATTGAAATTGCAAACATTTTCTTTAATCAGGAGCAGGAAGACAGCGATGAAATCTCTAGTGAACATAATAGCGCTGGTAAGTCAGTTTTTTTTTTTTTTCGAAGCTCATTTTCGTTGTTACGTTGATGGGCTAAGAAGCACCATGACTACATACGCTTCGTATGATGAAAAATACAACGACGACGACAACGATGATGACGAAAATTCATTTAAAGACCGTTATTTATTTTCTCTTAGTTGCAATTTTCGGGGATTTTCGTATTTCGTATTTCCCACGACATTTCACATCACATCCCCACCCATCAGTACTTTCGTCGGAAAGTTTTTTTTTTTCTTCTCTCCCTTCATTCATTATTTTGTATGCGCGCGTGTGTGTGTATGTATTTCTGACTCTTGTTGGTTGTTTCAATTTGGATATGTTTTAATGAAACTGTGTTTGATTTGATGGGTAACGATCAACCAGCAATTAGACAGAATAATGAGGTTTTTAAGTCGTTAAGTAATGTGCTTTAACGGCATTTCGGTATAATGACCTTGCAATTAGGGGCTGTAGAGATTTCAAATGACGGTAACATTTGACGTTGAACATGACGAAATGATTGTTGTGCGCTATGATTTTGGGCTTTTCGGTTCACTTTGTTTGCTGATGAAACGCGTAGTCGATTTTCAACATTGAATTGTTTCATTACATTAATATTCGAGTTTAATGAGAAGATAATTCCAATAATTTGTGTTGAATTCATTGTATATGAATTTTCAGTAACAAATGAAACCATTGTTTTCATTTACATTGAGCCTAAAACATTTTAACCCGATTACATGTCCGATATGCTATTTGATATGCGTTGATTTGTATTCATACCACTTCGTGGTATTTTCATATTCGCAAATTGACAATTTCAAGTGGTTTTTCCAGTAAATAACACAAAATTGTAATGAGATTAATTGAAACGCAATGGAAAAACAATTGATTTGTTATGACGCGTTATGATGCGCATTTAAACAACGACGTTTTCTACATTTTAGAATACCCAGCACATTTGAATTCGAAATTTATGAGTAAATGCTCAAATGAAATTCAAAATAACAATACAAAAATGGGATTAGCTTTATCACATAATTTTGTAAATGCCATTCATTGGTCGTTGCGTTTTTTTTTTTTTGTGTTTTTGTTTTATTTTTTTTTGTTTTTGGTTTCTGTATGTCTTCTGATGGCTCGTCATCTCAATGAGACGAGAAATGATGAAATACAACCATTCCATTTCAACATTCATTGTCATCAACAATTATCGTTTCCATAGACTCATCACTCTTCCCTTACCTTTTATTTCACTTTTATCATTATACGACATTATTTTTTCGTTGTCATTGTCATTAATCAGTTCGCTTGTTCGTTCGTTCGTTCTGACTCTACTAACCATTTGATTTATGTTTTTGCAAATAACTCAACTGTTATCAGAGTCTCCTATTTTTCTCTCGTTCTTTCTGCAACTTCCCAGTTTGGTTTCATTTGGCTTTCTATCTCTCTTTCTTTTTCACTCTCACTCTCACTCTCCCTCTCACTCTCACTCTCACTCTTACTCTCACTCTCACTCTCACTCTCACTCTCACTCTCACTCTCACTCTCACTCTCACTCTCACTCTCACTCTCACTCTCACTCTCACTCTCACTCTCACTCTCACTCTCACTCTCACTCTCACTCTCACTCTCTCTGTCTCTGTATCTGTATCTGTCTCTGTCTCTGTCTTGTCAAGTTTTTCTTCTTTTTTTTTTTATTCATCTCCTTTTGTTTTGTTCAAAACCAAATAACATAATGTTATTATAAAGATTACGAAAAGAAGACACAGAAACTTAAGCAGGCTTTTTGGAAGCTTACAAAACTCAATGCCGAACAACGGAAAAGCATTTATGAAAGCAAAAAAGAAGCAAGAGAACGAAATTCTCCGACCAGACTAACTCACACATTATGTGTGTGCATGAATATTCATCATTTTACCCATCATCGGGAAAATACAATTTTGACATTCGAGACAAGACATAATACCTCGAACCGTAAAAGTCATTCCAATCATAAACTGTGAAAAACCGGCGCACAACGTCCGTTACACACATTACGCACATAACACATCAACGAAATTGCCTGCCAAATCAACAAACTCTGTGAGCGAATGAACAAAAATGGATATGAATGAGTGAATGTGTTTGCAGTTGGAAAGTTATAAGCGATCAACTGAAAATATGTTTTATGCTCGTCGAAATGCCGAAATGCACGTTCTGTATAACTTATTCAGGTGATGTTGTTTATTTCAAACAAAAAAAAAAAAAACCAACGTGAAATTTGTGCCCGCGTCATTCCATTCAAAGACTATGCGTGCGTGCGTATTGACAATCGCAGATTATATGCTTCATTTCTAATTTTGGATTACAAACACACACACACACAAACACAAATCTGAAGTTCAAAAATGAGAAAAATTGACGGAGATGGAATCATTTGTGCGTTCAAAGAAATGACGAAATTGTAAACCGAATAATGGCAACAAATTCACGGAACGACATGTTGATAAAATTCAAAACTTTCATAAAACAACTTGCTAAATCAGGAATCATTGATGAATCAATATCCGAAATGAAAAATTACTTTAATATTTTGTTTCAATAACACTCAATGCACAGTCGAAATTTTGCTCACTGATTTTCAATTTCAATTGCGAACGATTAAAATGTGGGAATATTTTGTTATATTTTTGTTTTTTGTTGTTTTTTATTTTTGATATGGATGACACTAACCCACAAAATAATGATGTTAATGATATCGATTTAATCAACAATTATTAGATAATCCAAGTGATTCGATGAGCAAATTATGCAATCCATGGGGCGTTGATGTCAGTTATAGTACTCGTCATGTGGAAGAAAGCTGGCATCATCTGATGAAATCGGAGGACACAGCCAAATTCAAGCAAATTGCTGTTTGTAATTTTGATTTTCTACTCGCAGCGGTAAGTAGCTTTAAATGATTTTGTCCTTTTTTTCCCCCTTAAATTCGAATTACAATAAATTTAATATATTTTGGCAAAACTTTCTCGTTTTCATTTTTGTCAATTTATTCTTGTTGTTTTGATCATTCGTTGGATTGCATACTCATTCGAGATTATTACCAAAAAAAATAAGGAGAAAAAACGAAAAAAAAAATCAAAAGGAAAAAATACATAAAAATGAAAAAAAAAACAGATTTTGTTGTATGTTTGCACTCAGTAAAACAGCATGTCAATTGATTAAGTAGACAGCGTGTAATGTAAATAAAAAGCAAATGCGCAAGAAGAAGAATGAAAAACGAGAAGGATTTTCCGAAAGCAAAAGAAAACAGATAATAGAAGAGCAAAAAGCAAAAAGGGAAGAAAAAATAAGAGTGGATTTGTGAGTGAAAGCATGCGAATAAATTTAAAATGCTATAGAAGATGAAATGCATTGAGTTATCCCCAACTACCATTAGCATCACCAGTGCGCAGAAACCCACACACCAAATCTCATTGCATTATGAAGGCGACAGTGCGAATGACAAAACGCGCCAAATTCGTCTAAGTGAGCACAAGTGACGCGTTGACTAAATGAGAAACGAAAAATTTAACGCTAAGATAAAAGTTGATGGAAACAAGTTCGCATATCGTCGACATGATAGACAAGTACAGAAAATAGAAGTTATATATAATATACTGTATATGTAGATATAAAAAAAAAAGACGAAGCGGAAATGACTCCATTAACTTCACAAATGAATCCGAACGACCGAATCAACGGACGCTTCAACGCTTGTTTATCCCTAAAATGATGGAAATGAGTAAACAAGTTCTTCTTTTTTTTCGCACACACACACCACACACACACACAAACACATACTAACTCTCTCACTTACTTGCACATCAATTTGGCATCGCAAATACAAGGTTTAATATATGCTGTTGGCAGATTTTAACCAAAAGTGTTTATGTGTAAGGGTTTTTTTTTTGTTGTTGTTGTTGGTAACAGTTATTCATTCCGGTGCTTATCGCTGAAAAACTTTTGATTCCTTTTTCGGTGAACAATGTTTTTGTTTCTTAAGTTTTTATGCGAATGCTTTTCGTTTTATTTAATTTCGTTGGTTTGGTGTTTTGTTTTTGCTATTTTTGTTGTTGTTTTGGGTTGTTTTTACTCTTACAGTTAGCTTTTGTTTGCAATTTTTATGTATGCTTCACAGTTTTAAAACATGAATTGTTTATGTGCATAGAACAATGATCAACATTAATAAAATGGAATAAATTGACAGAAATTCTCCTTGAAAATCTAAACAATAAAATGAATTGGAGCTATAAATAATTTCATCTGGTTTTTTTTTTATATTTTTTCTTTTATTTTCATTCTAATTCTAATTCTCATTTCGTTTCCGTTTTCACTTCATTTTCATAACTTTTGATGCTTTCGTTCGATATTTGGTGTATGAATCCTTCCATTTTGATGTAAAAACAAATAAACTCGCTATCATCATATTGGAATATTGTTGATAAACAAAAAAACACTTGGTCCACCTCCATGCATGTGAATCGATACAACATGAATGACTATTTTGATCTGTTGAACATTGGTGAATATTTGCGTCGATATTGCGTCTATTGATGACTATCGGACTACTGGACTATTGGACTATTGGACTATTGGACTATCGGATATGTGTTTTAATTCGAAATTTGATGATTGACGCCATTGGTTAACTTCGATGGTTCAACACAATTTCGCATACCAAAATTCTGTAAATAATTGGAAATGCACGGAAAACCACTGCAATAACCACATTAAATCAATTGATTGAAACATTCAATGGTATGATGATGAATAATTATACGACGATGAATACACGATATACGGAATACGAATGGCGATGAAATAATAACCAAACAATGATAATAGGTTCAAACTGTGTCGATTAGTTATTTAAGATGTCTCATCGAACACGTGCGTTGCTATATTCTCGATAGAGACATTGAATTAATTTACTACACAATACGAAAATCAAGTGATGTACTTACAAGAGATCCCATGCAATTAGGTGCTCAGGTAAATGATTTTAAGACATTTTATTTTGTCTTTCTTTCTCTCTTACGCTGTTTGCGTATATATATATATATATATATATGATCCAATACATTACATATATATTCATTGTAATTGGTTTTTTATTTTCATTTCATTTACTTTCCGTCGATTCTAATGATTGTATTTGTCATTCGATTGTTTGTCATCGATGTCTTGTGTCAATAGCTGTTATCGACAATTCTACACACAGAATACAATAAAGTGTGACGATACTCAACATTCAATTTAGACAGACGGAATTTGCACACGAGAGAGGCGCAAATGTGTCTCTTTTTCAGTTTCTTTATCAAACCATATCGATAGTCATTGACACAAAAATCTAATGACAATAACAATTTTTACAAAATGACATAAGCATAATGGCCAATAAAAGATATTGCTTAACATTTCACCATTCTGATAACAAATTTATGTGATAATAACGTTACTACGTTGTTTATTTTCATTTTTAATGTTTTTTTTTTCTTCCTCTTAAAATCGTCGTTTATCCTTGCTGCTGCTGATATTATTTCCCATTTCCTGGCTTGGTTCATCTGGTGTAATACAACAGTTAATTTCATGGCTACGTCCGATATCTGAACATGATGAAAACGATACATCTTTGCTCAGCATCACCGTTCGTTCAGCGACCGCATGGTAAACAATCACAGCATTTATTTCAATCTTTTTTTTTTCACAACAGCGACGGTTTTTTTTTCATATCACCCGCTATTTTGTTCGTTCATTTGCTTTCATCTCGCGTTTTTTTTTTTTTTTTTTTTTTTTTTTTTATTACAGGTGCGATGGAATCACTTCTGTTCCACTATTGGTTCCGCTCACCGGTTGGCTGCCATACCCTCTGCCTTCACAAGTAAATGATCATCATTTAAATTTTCCTTTTGTTTGTTTGTTTTTTTTCTCTTGTTCTTCTGACGATAACGTAATATCGCACCCATAATTCTTACAATAGATTCGAACAATGACTGTTTCGGGTACTGGCTTGATACGTTCAATTGTGATGGCACCATCCAAACAACATTTAGTCATTGCACCACAAGTTGGTGATGCTCAACTATGGCATATCATGAGCAATAGTTTAGTGCACACATTCAAAGGTATGATAAACTCATCGACCGACCGACAGACCGACAGACTGACCGACCGACCGACAGACCGACAGACTAACTTTTGTTCATGTATCATTTAAACATTGCATTTTTCCTATACGGTCATAATCATTTCCAACATTGTATTGATAAATAATAGAATGCAGTTTACAAAAACACAGATATTGAAATATCTGAAGAGATTCAAGTGAATAGAAAAAATAATATAAAACACAACTTCGATCACATTTAATTATATTCGAAGAAACTTCATTCACATTTCATTTAATGTGAAACTGTGTATGATATAACGAAACTTCACAGATTGTAGCTTTATTATTGCTTGCTCCTGAAAATAAGCTTGAAAGTATTCTACAATCAATAACATTGTAACAATTCATGTACTTCAACTTTATATTACACGAAATTGGCTCAGTTCATATAATCCTATTTCATACTTTACACATTCATACATCAAACCAAGTCCTTGCGAAGGTGTATATATTGATCAATCTCATGATATTACAAATAATTTTAAGCTAAATTCCTTCTTGAAAATGCATTGCACAAAATCAATTCTGAATCGTTCTACAGCCAAATATATATATTCATATCAAGGGGAGTCGATACACATTAACACATTTTATGTACTGTATATTTTAAATTTTACAGGAAGAAGTCATAAATAATTTTCTTTTAAACTTCAAAGTTCTTCGACAAATTGTGCAAGTTTTCGGAAAAAAAGTCAATGTTGCGCTGATGTTCAAAATTGAACATCGAAGTTTTAAGCTTTATTCAATTGTTAAATTTTGCAAGTAATTTCAACAATTTTCAAATATTTCGATGCACATTTTTTACATATTAATTGAAAAATAATTCAATATTACAAACAGAAGAAGCAAAAAAATTATAATTCGATTAAAATTTCTGAAAAAAAAAGAAAGTTGCGTTCACTTTTTGTAAATTCAATCATTTTACCTGAATATTCTTTGTTCAATTGAAATCCCCTTGGAAAAAATCATTGTTGCATTAAAAGTTATTCGAACTCAACCTAGCCCAAAATTCAACTAACATTTCATCGATTGGAATTTTCTTCGTTTTGAAATTACAATAAGATAGTGCTTATCTTGAATTGATTGACTCAATGTCATGGCAATCGAATTCGTTCGACTGAATTATTTATGCATTGAAATATTTATATGTATGCATTTTGATATTATTTTTGTTTTGGTTTGTTGTGCTTTGCTTTTTTCTTTATATGTATTTTTCTTGTTGTCATACTTAAAGTGTCCATTGTTGTGCGTTACTCAATGGTATATTCCTTGGAGTACATGATACTCATTTGAAAAAAAAAAAAAAAAAAAAAAAATTACATATATCAGTGTTGGTGGCTTTGGATTCGGTTCATTGGCTTATAAACTGAAGGAGTTCTTTTTTTTTCTGTGTCTCTTTTCTTGGATGGTTTATGGTTATCATTTGTAGAGCTTTACACACATAGCATTTATTTTATTTTTCTAAATATGATATGATCTTTGGAATATTTATTTGATTTGTATTTGGTCATACATCACCAGGTCACAACGGTGCTATCACGTCTATGATTGTCCCACAGCAATCACAATATCTCTTAACTGGATCTGAAGATACATCGGTCATAGTATGGGATATGAAAACCTTGTATATGAAATTAAGAATTAGGTGAATATAAAATGTTTTAAAATTTCATTAAATAAATTGATTAAAATTGGAGTGTGAATCAGACAACAACCAACATAATTCGAAAACCATATACAAATACCTAATTTATGCATATATTTTACTTGGCACATAATTACAACTTAAACATGTGTGTGTATAAACAAGAAGTGCACACTTAGTTGCTGGAAAATACGTGCATCGCAAGTCAATTAACTAACTACACTTGGTAGTTGATACCATTAAAAATGACACACACACACACAAGACACACTACTATTTTATTTTGAATTATTTATGAATACTGAATTCACAATATTATTCCCATTAGATTACGTACGACACACACAATTTTCAGCGATAATAAACTGAGCATTTTGTTTGTTGTCGATGCCATTTTTCATTCTTCCATTACGCGAAGCGTTTTGATTGTCTTTCTCTACCTCACTCTTTCTCAGCCAGGGAGTCTCTCAATCTCTCCTTCTTTCTCTCTTTCTCTCTCTCTCTCTCTCTCTCTCTCTCTCCCTCTCTCTCTTCACGTGTGTGTTGTATATTCCGTTGATATTCAAGAGAAGTTGGTATACGTTTCTCATAATTTTAGATTCTTTTTTTTTTTCATTTGCTACTATCTCTTGAATGAAGTACATTTTTATGATTTTCTGTCTACGATGGCAAAAACCATAAAACCAAATGCTTATCGTGTACGATGCGCCATTTCATAAAAGATTTTTTTGTTACATTTTTGTCTCTTCTCTTTGTGTCATTTTTTCCGTTTCTCATTCGCTACAATTACATGCAATAATTTTGCCTTTCAGGGAACATATTGCTCCTGTAATTTGTGTTGCATCGGCAATGGATAACAGCATAATAATAAGCGGCAGCGAAGACTCCAGCATTATATTGTCATCATTTTCAACTGGAAAATTGGTAAGCGATGTCTTTTGACATTTTTTTTTTTTTTTGTCTCTCTCTGTCTCTATCGTTTCGACTAATTGCCATTTTTTTCCATCATAATTTTTGTCATTTTTTTTTTTTTTCGTCATTCCTTAATTATACTTATTAATTGCGTTATTCATGCGCGCGCGCGCCTAGTGGGGAATAGTCTTGAGTTTCATGGTTATACATTTTTAGTGCTACACTTTATGAATTTTAAATGAGCAGTCATTATTATCGGATTTCATAGTGTTTTATATCAATTAATCAAAAATTGTCAAGCACATAAATCAACTAAAATCGATTCATATTCATTTTTAAACAAAATGAAAAACTTTCTTTCAACATTTTACTGTAAGGTTGATCTTTATTGAATAAAATCATTTCACTCATCAAACAATTGTTGGAACGAGTAATTTTTTAAGTTTTAACATAAATATATAAACAATGAAATTGTTTCGCAGATATGTGGAAAATGGAGAAATTTTCAACAAATTCGGAATATGCACATCAATTTGCATCGTTTAATACACACCGTAGTTTTTTTTTTTTTTTTTTTTTTTTTTCATATAATTTGGATTTATGCCAGCAGCCTTTTCGTTAATACAGGCAAACTTTATGAGAAATTCTTATTTGAGAATTTATATCATCGTATTTTCTATAATAACCATGATAAAAACTACTACTTAAGCCATAAAATGAAATATTTTGTGACACATGCATGTTTTGGTCCCGTTTAAAAGTCATCATTTTATGTCATTGTAATAACATCTTAATTCGAATTAAATGTTAAAATGTGAAATATACATTGAAAACAATTTAAAGCGTAAGTCAGGTGTCTTATATGAAAAGCCGCTATAAAAAAAAATGATGCCAAACAACATTGCTTAACGATACTGTGCAATACAGATAAAATTGAGAGAAACAATGGCAATTTTATATTTTTTTTACTAAAGTAAAAAGAGAAAAACAAACACAGAGAGGGTAAAAGCATAAGAGAGGGTGAGAGGGTGAGAGGGTAAAAAAGTAAGTATTTTGCTGATGACAATAGCTTGAAACAGTTGGGTGTGCTCTATAAAATGCTGTGGCAACGTGCTGCTCGTTTGCAATAAAATACACTTTATGGGAAATTTAAAATTGTTCATCTCATCGGTATCGGTAATCTTAAGTAAAATAAGACACACACACAAGAAACTGGCAAACCAGAACCATTTCAGCACGAAAAATTTTATATTATTCAAGATGATTTATTCAAGGTTTTTCTTTGCTTGGCTTTTCTAATTTTTCGACTGTAATTAAAGATTCATTAAGCGATTTCTTTCGACAGCCTCCTTGAGCAAATATAATTAAATTACCGGATTTTTTTTTTCTGTTCTTGTGCGAAGCCACAAAGAAACCATCGCTTCGACAGCTTTCAAATGATGAGGATATTAAAGCATTATGCACAGATTGGCGAGAACATAAATTACATTTAATCCAAATTGTGTGTGCAAAGTACTTGAAGCCAAGCAAACAGATTAAGCGGACACATTGTTCGTCTCTTGATTATTATTGATTTTTCCATAAATTAAATTTGAATGCATGAACAATGGAACACAGAAACTCCTTTGTTCGTCATACACAAAGTTATGAAAGCTATTTCTCATTTCTGTTAACACTTTCTTGCTTCTCAAATCAACTAACCATTAAATAGTTTGTTAAATTGCATTGTTTTGACAAAACAATGCTGAAAATAGAATATCAAACAATGAAAGAAAATATATTATCAATAAATCCAAGTGAATAATAAATTTTTGAATAAATCAAACAACGATTTGTACAAATTTACAAAAATAGCAATAATATCTTCGAAATGTTTCACTAGCGTTTACAATTCAATAAAAAGTTTGTTCGTCGAATACCGAAGGAAAAAAAAATATACAAATACAAATGTGGCCAAATGAAATTCAACGCAAACTATTGGCTGACATATTGGTACATTGCTTGTATACTTCACATTTATTCGTTTCGATTTGTTAATTATTCGGTTCATGGTGGCACATTGCAATTCATATCATTTTCATCATCAATAATTCAACAGAAAAATTCCTCCAAAAAAAAAAACCGTCAATTGAATTAAATATTGCAAATATTTTTTTTTTTTTTCAAAGAGAGAAATCTATTGAAAATATCTATCGCAAGTGACAAACAGTTGTTGCAATTGAACACCATTTGTGATCATGCATTAAAAATATTGCAAATTTGCTGAATTGCAAACTAGGCATGTGACACAGTAAAAACTGCAATCAATACAAGATAAAAGCTTTGAAGTTTTCAAATTGCTTTGGGAAATTAATTAAAATCTGAATGTTGACAGGGATCCAATTCCAACTCGAAAAGGAAAAAAAAAAAAAAAATAAAACATGCCAGAATTATATTGAAAGTTAAGGGCTAAAAATGCTGTTTTCATTAATTGACATTCTGTTGGAATGCACTCGAAGATTGGATTCGCAAAAAAAAAACGACGAGGCATTTATTGTTTTTTTTGACATGCTCATTCATGAAATACCATATACAATGTGCAACCAAAAACCGCATATTTTTACCCTGTCGCATTGACATTCACCACAGCAATCATTTGTTTGCTATCGATTTGTTTTTTCCCCCCACCGTTTTTCTCTATTTTGTATTTATTTGGTTTCATTTTTTTTTCTTGCTATTCGAATAAAATATATTGGTAATTCATGTCTAAGTGTATTTTATTGTTTTTTTTTTTTTTTTTTTTTTTTTTGAAATTTGTGCGGTAAACACACATGCATTGTGGTTGGTTGGCCCACAATTTTCAATTGACAGATAACAAAAATTGATCATCATCGTGGCCCAGTGAGCGGTTTACAAGTGAGCCATGTGAGCGGTGTATTGGTTTCATCAAGTCATGATGCTACCGTATGCCTTTGGTCATTGGATGATTTCACATTACTGAACACTATACAGCTTAATAGTCCAATATTAAATATTCAAATATCCAGCGATTCGGTAAGTGGATTTTAAATATTTTTCATTTTTATCGTGATATGCTTTTCCATATTGGAATATTGTCGGAAAGAACGTGCGTGTGTGTGTGTGTGTGTGCTAGTGTGCAAGTGAGCAAAAGAAAGAAAGAGAGAAAGGGAGAGAGAGAGAGAGAGAGAGAGAGAGAGAGAGAGAGAGAGAGAGAGAGAGAGAGAGAGAGAAAGAGAGAGAGAGAGAGGAATATAGAGAAAGAAAAAAGTGGAAAGAAAGCAGGAGAATGAAATTCAATGATATTATTCAAGTATGTCAGCCACATGCATGCTAATCGCATGATTTTGGTTTGTTAAATCTTTCAACCCGATCAACAATTTGATAGCAGTGTAATTGACGAAAATTGTGGCAGGCAAATAACGGGGATAAAAAAAAAAATATAACCAAGTCCTTCTCATACTTGATTTTGTCGAGTGCTATGTCAAGCGCATGATAATATATCCGTGTTTATATGTCTCTTCTGATCAGAATGAAGAGTGAGAGATACTCTAGAGAATTCGGTTGTGTCTGTGTATGAATTAGTGTTTTGCAACCTTTTGTGCAACGTCACGCGTAGATTTAAAGTTCGTTTTTTGATATCATCATCATGATTAGAATCAATGAAGGATTTAAGGCGCGTAAAATTACATTGAGAATGCAATGTGGTAGCAAGCAGCTGCAATGCTACACAGCTTGTCGAACAACACACACACACACACACACAGTAACATCAATATTTTCCACTGTCTAAGCTGATTTGAATGATCAGCGAGTGTAATTGAATATGCAAACGCAAGGAAATTATTCATGCAACATTCGCACAATATTCTGCACTCTGAATTCCATGTGCAACGGATTTTCCCAATGTATTTGCCACACACACCCATTAACATTCACACAGTGATATCCACCCAAATAATAATAATAATAATAAGAAGAAGATTTTCCCAGCGTACATGATACGTTTCCGTTTGCATAATATCAAGAACATTTTCTTAGTGTGTTAAAATTGGCAAAGGGGGATGGGGGTTGAGGTAACTGAAAAGCATTTGCAATGTAAACGAAACTATTTTCAAGATGTGATGATGCATCACAAGGATCATAACACAATGATAGCTTAAGAATGCGATAAACGTACGTTTGGTGTAAGATTTAAGCAGAAAAATGGATAAATAAATGCGTGTCTGCTAACAATACGTGCACTTTTGTTTGGCACAATGTCATTTCACAAATAGAGAAATTAAATGCGAATTAAGAAGCATTGGTGTGTCGTGTATATCTTTATTTTATACGAAGCAGCATTTTGAGCATCGTGTGTCAATTTGCACGTGTTCAATTTCACATCTCACTAACTAATCCTATTAAATGTTACTGTTTCTGCAGAACATGCTTCTGATCTGCTTTTGCTGTTACCGTTACTATTGTCGGTGCCATTTCGACAATTACGCTTTCAATGCTTGTCGCTTATTCTTCGGGCAATGATAATGTGCACACGAACGCATTTTTATCCGCACACACAATTGCATGAATGTTACGATGTGAAAATGAATTTTTCGCTATGGAAAACGACGAATAAAAACGTTTAATTTTGCTGAAATGGCAATATAAATGCAATCGATTCCGTTCGTTCGTTCGTTTATTCGTTTCTTTTCTTTTCTTTTTTCTACGATCATTTATACTGATATTATTTTGTGTAATTTTCTATGTATTCAACAGGTATTCTTATTGGCACATTGTAAAGATAATGGACTTTATTTGCGCACATTGGCAACTGGCACCGAGCTACACAGTCTCAAAGGACACAAATCAAAGGTAAGGATGATACTTTCAACGTTTTGAAATAAGTACAAAATCGCATTTCGTATATGATGATGAAATTTAGCATATGATAGAAGACAGAAGAAACACAAAATTACAATTTGCATATTGAAAATCGTATTAAAGTTTCGTTGAACGAAAAAAAAAAAAAATGGCATTCACATTGCACGCGTCATGAAATTCAATTTGATTTCATTTCATTTCAATGTCAATGTATGTTTTTGACACTTTTTCGAGCTGAAACCATGGTGAAAAACAACAAGAATAAGTACCAGTAAAACACGATCAATTCAATGCTATGGAGCTTACGTGAGCACAGTATTATTCATGGATGAAATATGCGAACACTATTTAACCATTTTATATTAAAATTTCACCGCAAATATTGAACGGCATTCCATATATATTTATAACTTTTCATATTTTTGGTTGTATGAAAAATCATTTAGGTACGTGCCATTACAATGGCAATGGATAGTCAGCGTGCAATTGTTGGTTTTGATGATACGCGCGCATTAATATTCGATATGCATTCGGGTCGATTAATTCGCTCACTGCCCCCGAATCCTGGCCCAGTTACCGCACTCTATGTATCGAAAATGGACGATTTCCTAATCACAGCAGGTCAGTAACGATATGTCATTTTATGTTTTCTATAACTTTGTGGGCAAACGATTATTTGACCATCACTTGATGGGATCCCAATGAACCAATGAATGTCATTGGAAAACTTGATTGCTTTTTTCATTTTCTTTTTCTTTTTCTTTCTCTTTCTCTTTCTCTTTCTCTCTCTTTCCTTTTCTTTTTTTTCTATTCTTCGTCATTCTTGTTCACTGAAAAAAAAAAAACAGGAGGTAACAAAATCACATTTTACTCATTTCGTAATGAAGAGCCACGTCCATATCCACGTCGCAATCCAAAAGGCAAATCAATGCGTCAAATATCACAATCACAACGTGCAATCATTAGTGCATCACAGCCAGCCTCTTGTTTCGATATATCAAGGAATTCTCAATTGTCGGCCATTGGATCGGGACGATCGATACAAATTTGGCAAATAAATGTACCACAAATGACACAATCGTTTGAAGAGCATACTGGCACCGTGACCTGTGTTAGTTTCGCACCAAATTGTGAACTTTTTGCATCGGGATCTGAAGATAAAACAGTCATTGTATGGAATTTGATATTTAGCTTAGTTGTTACAACATTTAAGGTGAACATTCTATTTTCTCACCATAATATATATCACGTATTTTAGTTTATTTATTGCTCACGATTTCTGAAGTTTCTACCGAAATTATGTTTATTAAATTTATTGATATTGCTATTTTATGTGGGTGAATTTAAAATAAGTATAATTTTTCGTTTATATTCCATCGTTTATGTGTTTGTGTATGGCTTGGATTCATCACCAAAAGTATCATAATGCCCCCATCCATTGTTTAACGTTTATGATGGATTCGCGTCGTATAATCTCAGCCGACCGTGACGGTTATCTTTGTGTGTGGTTGGCCAATTCAGGTACATTGCTTCAAACAATACAGGGACCATATAAAAGCCTTTCGGCAACGAATAATATGAAATTTGCGGTAAGTTACAATTTACAAAATATTCTTATTTCACTGCTCATTTAATCAAAACATATCATGTAATGAATGAACAGCGGATGGAGGGGGGGGGGGGAGAGAGGCGAGAGAAAGACATAGAGAGAATGAATGACATACTCTTATACGCATACCATTTATGGCGTAACATTTCGTAGCAAATGATGCACCTTTTAATCCCACAACCGGCGATAAGACACTACCACTTATTTATATTGGAATAAAATTTTTAGTGCCAAGAACCACTTTGAGTATGCAATAATTTGGCTAAAATTTATAAACGTCGAAATTTTTTCGTAAACATTTTTTCTCTCGTACGTTTTCATTTCATTTCTCTTTCGTATTCTAGTAGTTATAACGGCAAAACTTTGCAAAAACCATGAATAAAGTGCACGAAATGGCAAGGCTTACTTTAATATTCTTTCGGTGCCATAGTCGCCTTCTGTTATGCAATTCAGTATAGGAATGAAGATACATATTTCATGCGATTCTTAAACATGGAATCATTTTCGTTCGACCTCAATTTGTTTTTTCGTCTCCCTCTCCCTCGTCCTCGCCCTCGCACTCGCACTCGCCCTCTCCCTCTCCCTGCATCATTTCTCTGATTATTCATTTAGTTAATTTCCTCTTTTTGATTGCAATCAAAATTTATGGGTTTGGTTTCGGGGAAATATTATTTTGAAAGTTTTCCACCTGGCATATATAGAATCGAAATAATATAAGTCCCGAACCAAAACTGGCAAAAACTTTTTCTATTTGAGCAAATTCGTTTATTTTCTCGGTCGTTTCATTCTCATATAACTTTATGTAATCAAATCATAAAAATTCGATTTGGACATTCATTGATATATTGATAAATCGATTTGTGTAGGTATGTACGAATGGTGATACAAGCTTGAAAATTTGGTCATTAACGCGGGAAAATCAAATGTATACGGTATCACATTCGTCGGATATAACATGTTTTATAATAACCGTTGATTCATTGTTTGTGATAACTGGTTCGCGTGACATGTCACTGAAAGTATGGCAAGCAACCGGTGGTAAATTAGCGCAAGTACTCGTTGGCCATTCTGATGCAGTTACATGTGTTGCTGTTTCAGTGGCAAATAAAACCCAAGTAATATCCGGTTCAAAAGATTGTAATTTAATTGTATGGGATATACATACCGGTGAAGAGATTCATACATTGGCTGGACATTTGGCACAAGTGACATGTGTAAAAATTTCGGCCGATGGTACAACAGCTGTATCGGGTAGCGATGATAAAGTCTTAATTGTATGGGAAACAAAACGTGGATTAGCATTAACATCATTACAATTGCATGTGCCATTTATTCGATTTGACATTAGTTTGGAATGTTCACGAATTTTAGTGCATATCGTTGATAGTCCCATTTTACCAGTCATTTGTCTACACAATACACCAGCCAGTTATATTAAATTACCCACTTATTCGGCGCCCGCACAAGATGTCGAAGGTAAAACATAGCGAACACACATCAATTTTCAATAATAACAATTACAATCATAAATTTCTAACGTATTTATTGACTTTCATTGCTTTTCTCTCTCTTTCTTTTTTCTCTTTCTCTCCTCCCCTCATCACCCTCTTCTCATTTATTATGTGGTAGATTTACGACCGATTTGCCCAAAACGACACATGCGTCGATTGTTAAAGAAGGAGGTATCATTGGATACATACACATGGCAAAAGAAATATGGACATTTGACAAGTTCGGTGATGATGGCACAAGTCGATGAACGACTTAAACGACGATTCAGTGTAAGCGCATCAATGGAAGAAATATCGAAAATTGCCGAAATGAAAACGCTTCAATCGCAAACAAGTCTTGGACCTGAACAAGCAGCACTAGCTCAATCACAACATTTTGATCAACTTGAAGCACTTTGGAATAGACGATCGCCACCAAGACGACGCAATAATACTGTAAGCATTTTATTTTCATTTTCATTTCGTATGATTAATAATGTCATAAAATTGAAAAAAAAAAAAAAAAAAAAAATCACGAGGTTTTGCTCACATATCTTTTTCATTTTGTCAACTCTTTTTCTATCACACATTTGCATCTTAATTGTGAATTTTGCAGTCATTGTCACGCCAAACGTCCTTGGTTGAAGATCGAATTAATGATTCGGATGAAGATGAGTTCCAAGAGGAACGGACAGGTATGTGCAAAAAACGGAATACCCATAAATTCTCATATCGAAACAGCGCTGCATATCATGTGATGAAACACAAATGACTTTATTTCATTTAATAAACGTCGTTTTAGCATTTTATCGTCTTTTCAAATGACAGAAAAAAAGCATAAGCGGCCGAATACAAATAAAAATCTACAATTATAATAGAAATAATAACAAAAAGTGCCATTGAATAAGAGTTTTTTATTCTTTGTGTGAGATTTATTTTTGTTTTTTTTTTTTTATTATAATTTTTCGTTAATTTTTGTTTCATTTTTTTTTGGTCTGACCAAACAATCAAGTATATTGAAATGTGTCTTCCTATTGTTTGTTTATTTGCAGATGTGATTTAAATGTAATAACGCATGACCAAATAAAGCTGACTAACCTCGAACGTAATAGCAAATTTGCTACTAGTTACTAGCTATTCGACTGCATCTAAACATCACTAAACACACGAGAAATAATAACTAACATTTACACGATTATTTCACACTGACAAAAGCACACACACACACACACACACACACACACGCACTCATCATGCAAGAACATGTAACACATAAATTCATAAGTAAATTAAGTGATTTTAAACACAATTATTGTATAAAAATAAATGACCACAAATTTTCACGATTTTCAATCATATTCAGGAATTGACTAATAAACAGAGAGAATGGGGGATGTGAGTATAAGAATAACAAAAATAAAATATAGAGTGACGAAGAGAATGATAGAAATAGATTAAGGGGCAGATAAATAAAATGGGATAAAGAGAGAAAGAGCGAGAGAGAGAGAGAGAGAGAGAGAGAGAGAGTGAGAGAGAGAGAGAGAGAGAGAGAGAGAGTGAGACAGAGAGTGAGAGAGAGAGTGAGACAGAGAGTGAGACAGAGAGTGAGAGAGTGTGTGTGTGTGTGTGAGAGAGAGAGAGAGAGAGTGAGAGTCAGGAGAAAGGAAGACAGAGAAAGGAAGACAGAGAAAAATCAGAAATTATTTAATTGATTCGAATCAAAAACATTAAATACACACACACACAATCATAAAGCACGAAAACATATACCACACACATAAATCGTAAATTTGTTATAAGTTGTATCCGTAAGTAAAAATGAGAATGTGAATATGAATATGAAGGCGAATGAAAAGAGCGCGAATTCAATGTAAAATAATTTAAATTATTATAACAATAGCTGTAGAGGTTAAGTGTTTTAAATAATTTTATTAGTGTTAACGATAAATCTAATATCTATTTGAATGGGTAATTTTATTAGCAAACACAGCGGAAAATAGATTTGAAAATAAAAACCAAAAGAAAAAAAAAAATACACAGACACACACACATACACATACACAGATTAATAGTATATATCTATAGCATGTGAATGAATAAATTGCCAGAGAGTATAAATTGTTATAGCAAATTAATCAGTACCAAGTCAAAGCACGATTTACGATCACCTCACATGATGATTGCAATATCAACCGTAGCCTATACGCAATTGTAATTGGTAGTGGATTTTGACCACTAATAGAGAGGTTAAACCGAAACAAAATTCAATGCATGCAAACTGCAAATATAAATATATTCATTTACCCTTTTTCATCGTGCACGATTTAGATATCTTGGGGGCACAAAAACAGTTTAGGTTTGAATCATTTATATTCCGGATGCTGGAACGAAATCTTGATGAAAAAAAAAAAAAAACATGTAATCCAATTAGAATTTAAACAAATATATCAATGCATTCAATGAACGTAACTGTATTGAAGATAAAGGAAAAAAGTATGTAATTGTTAGTGAAAATAGTCCGTCTTGCAGAGCTGGAAAAGCATTGACAATGTATTATGTGGTGTAGACTATGGAAAACGAAAAAAAAAAAAAAAAATTAATACAGATATGTGTAATGAACGTGTCTAGTTGAGGAAAATGCAGTAGCGCATTAGCTACAAGCTACCTGAAAGGTTACAAAATAGGTGCTGGCATCCAGGTCAGAAAATGAATATGTGCGTGTGTGTGTGTGTGAGTGTGATTTTAATTCAAACGATTACATAAAATAATCATGTAAAGTCTCATTCACGATGCATCGAATGAATGTGTATTTGTGTGTGTGTTTGGCGAAAAAAAAAAAAGGAAAAGAGAACTCATGAATGATAATGAAATCCATGCATCCAGTGAACTGATGGCCTGCGGTGTGATTATTTTATATGAATATATACGACATGGGAATTGAATGAATGTACACTCTAGCTCCACTATACAAATGCCATAATTTATTCTTGCATCTGAATTGGATTTGTACAGTGCGTGCTGTATTACAATTTGCTCGCGCGCGTTCATCGTTCATATTTAATTATAATTATAATTGAATAGATACATACACACACATACACACACACATATTAGAAGAGAGACAGAATGAGTGACAATGAAGAAAATTGAGAGAAAGAGAGAGATGGAGAGAGAGAGAAAGAGAGAGGGAGAGATAGAGAAAGAAAGAGAAAAAAAAGAGTGAGAAAGAGAGTGAGAGAGTGAGAGAGAGAGAGAGAGAGAGAGAGGGGGGGAGAGATGAACAAAAGCATACGTGAAGAAGCAAGGTTACTGAAGAGGGCGAGGGAATTGAACAATCGGTTGTATTCAGAGCACTTGATACGAGTCATTTAGATTTATCTTCATATTACATAGGGCCATTTAATTCAAATATCATTATGTAATCGTAATATTTTCAGTGACCAAAGGAAAAAAAAAAACACAAAGTGCGAGAGAGAGAAAGAGAGCAAAAACAAAAAAATAAATCACAAATCAGATCTCGATTATTTATTCGTATTCAAAATAAACCAATTCAGTAAATTGTATAAAGGCAGCAATTAACTTCAATAATTCCTCGCTCATTCATACGGCCAGTTGTCCGAACACACCGAAGGAAAAAAAAAATGCCATAAATACTTTATCATTTATCGAAATTGATATTGTAATTTTATAATCAGATATTTTGATTTGTATGTGTTGAAAGGCGAAATTAAATTCCTTAAATCAGATTTAAAGGAGAAGAAAAAAAAAAGTTTAAAAACATTTATTATTATTCAACAAAATAAAAAGCTCAATTCTAAATGTGTAATTATGAATTAATCGTACCTACTAATTAAGACAGTGGAATTAAAATTATTACATTAAACAAAAAAAAAAGAAAAAAAAAAAAAATAAAGCACCATGAGATTAGCTGCAGTGGGAGTTCATTTCAAAAACAACATTAGATTACTTTATATGTACATTCCACAAATGTGAATGAAAGCAAAAGAAAAAAGGAGAGAAAAGAAAAAACACAAACACATAGCGTACGCTTTTTATTTGTAATTCGGAACTATTCATTAGAATGCAATGCACGACCATTTCATTCTGTTGCATAATGAGAGGAATGTGGTTTTGCTTCTTTTATCATCTAGAAAAACTCACCACCCCTCACATTATAATTTATTTATCATTTTTGCCGTTTACATTTTCGTTTTTTTTTTTTTTATTCTTTTTCTATTTTAAATTTAGCCATGTCATTTAATAAATTCAATGGACGAATTTTGCATAACAAAACATATGCATTTTCACACTTCATAAATTGACTAGACAGTTTTAGAATTATTTAATTGGATAGATTAAATTATGATTTGATTGATGATCACAAATCGCACATATTATTAATTTTGAATTCTAAATGGGCAAATATACATTTCAATTGGGTCAATGACGGCACAATTTTTTATGAAGTATGACCGATTATTGTAATTGTAGTGAAGAGGTTCTGTTTATTTAGTTATTGTAATATTCTTTTTCTTTTGTATTTTTGTTTGGAATCAGTTGAAAATAGGATAAATGAGCATAATCAAGTTTTTTTTTTGGCCATTTTGAAGAATGTTTAATTTTTAGTGGAAATTGTTGGAAATGTTTTTGGTTTTTTTTCTTCTTTTTTTTTTGTTCCTATTTTATGTCTCTATTATCGAATTTTTGAATTGATGTAGGCTGATTTTTGTGATTTTCAAACCAGAGCAATTTTATGTAATAGCATAAGCATTTTATCGTTAAAAAAAAAAAAAAATAACTTCATACATTTAATGTCACACGAAATTGATTTTCTATATTAAATGAGCATTAGAGAACATTTAAACATTTAAAAAAAAAAAAAAAAATTAATATAAAATGCATTTTAAGTGTGATAAAATTGAGATAATTTATTACATTTAATGGCTAATGGTATTATATCTGTATCTCTAAATAGATGTTCGACATTCCCAAGTGTCTCTCTAATCTGTCCATAATAAACGTACTTCCATTTCAAATCTGTTATTAGTTTAGTAATCAATTAATATAAAAATGTAATATGGATTTGATGAACAAAAAAAATAATATATTGTACTAAGTACGAGAGAATTTTAATGGAAAATTCATTTCATATTCTGAATAATAGTGATATATAAGCATCACATGTTCGAAAATTAAATTAAATATTCATTTTTTTTTTTTTTTTTTTTTTTTTGTTTAATCGAAAATATAATTGCGAGCACACAAAAATAACATGAAATAATGATCTCACTTATGCTCTAAATACAACAAATTAAAACCATGAGCATACAAAGAAGAGATAAATTGAAGATGAAAAATGAAGAGAGCAATAAACGAGTGTAGGTTTGAGACAAGAAAACAAAAAGTCAAAAATAGGAAGATCGCCTCGGAAAATAGGCTTGAATTATTAATTAATTAATTCAAATGATGGGGGCATTTATACATATCGAATAGTATGGTCTGTTTGCATTTTATGGTTGAAATAATAAATGCAATCATAATAATAACACCATCAATAACAACAAAAACAACAACAACAACAACAGTTGGGCAGCAAAAATATTACACATCTCTTTAACATTATGATGAGAATGATGATGGAAAAAATCCAATTGCCGATCATATTAATTTTCGAGTTAAATGCAATTTTAGCCAGTCACACGGAATTGAATCAATTTATTCATGCTAATTTTGTTTACATATAGCACTTTATTAACCATTTCTATTGTATTATTTGCTGTGTAAATGTTGTTATTTTTTTGTCCATTTTTTTTTTTTTTATTCATTCAGTTGAATACACACATGCCGCAAACAGAAACCATTTAAATAGTTCAAATGGTAAACGGGCATAATATGAAATGGCACGCACACACACACACACACATAATTTTAATGCAATCAAGTACATTCCAAACATACTGAATGATTAATCAGTAGCAGACAAATTGGTTACAAAATGTGTATTTCTAAAAAGCAGTAGCAAACAATCAGTGTCACATAGCTACACACACACAGTAGGCTCATATAGACGGTTGTAATGTTTTGTTGAAGCTTTTGGTTGCTCTGAAAGCAAATGAAAGCTTTTAAAACTATTCAAATGTTTGCTTCGCATATATTCGACTGAAATCACCCATATGAACTTGAAAAATTGTAGAACAAATCGATTAAGATTTCAATGAACTTGACCAACATGTAATTCATCTCATTTCAATGGTTATAAACAGTTACATTACAAATATTTTTTTAACAAATGATAATAGAAACACATTTCAATGATGATATTTAAATAATTTTAAATAAACTTGAACTAAATATGATAACGAAATTTTAATTCTTCTATTATCTGGAATAATGTCAATGGAAATGTTTTCAATAACGATATTTGTCTTTGATGTATGCATTTAAAATAAAAAATTTTGTTCCGGAAAATGTGAAAAAAATAAAATCGTTTTCGTAATAAATCAAGTTGCATTTGTATATCCGACAATTGAACGCATAGATCAATGCATGGTATAAAACCTTATAATTGCTTTGAACAATTTTAACATATTTTATGCGATGTTGAGAAATTGCTTGATTATATTGAAAGAAACTGTTAGATTTTGTTTGAATTTTTGCCTATGATATGACAGTTGACTATATCATAGGCATTTACTTGATAGCTCCTTTATTCGTATGTTGTGCAGAAATGTCAATTCTTTGTGTGCAATAAATTGTTTCAATACTTTAATTAAGTTGATTACTAAACTCATTACATAAAGAATACCTTTAATCAGAACACGAAATAAATACCAATCAAGGTGATGAAACGAGGTTCACGTAGTGCCTACCATGCACCCGGATGTGCTCTCGGTAGCACAAATATGTGTTCTCAGTGCTACAAACGGACGCGTAGTAGGCACTACGTGCATCTCATTTCATCACCTTGAGACCAATTTGGTGTGTCACAAAAAAAAATCCACAAGCTCACACACACACACACACACAATTTACTCATACACATAGAATTTAGCAAAGACAATCAATGTTGTACACCACCTTAAGAGAAACTGCTTTCATGCAATCCTCAAACAAATGCCTCAATCCACCGAATGGAACACAGCACTATTATACTTAATGAATAAAATTCTGTAATCAATAATAGAACACTTCTATAATCTTAAGAAAATAAATAAAACAAAAAACAACTCGTTTCAAATCGTCATCGAATCAAATAATGTGTTGACAGTTGAATAGATCCGAGTAAAAAACAGAAAAAAAAAAAAAAAAAAAAAAAATCTAAAAAATAATTTTAACAACCAATGAAATCAATGTCGAAGATATTTTATATGGTTTAATTAAGAACACTGAGAATGTAAGTTAAAAAAAATGTAGAAAAATATGAAAAAAAAAATTCCCAAAAAAAAAAAAAAAAAAAATAAGTGATTACGTATATTGAATGTTATGTAGAAATAAAATGCATTTATTAAAGGTAATATAATTTCCAACAAATCAAATAATAATGATGAAGACAAACAAGTAAAACAAATAAAAAAAAAGAAGAAAAATTAAAAACAAAATTATAATAACAATCAATGTTAAGTCACACAGTTGAGCTCACACATACATACATACCCACACCCACATAGTATAATGCTGATCAGTTTTAATGTAATTTTCCCCTATTTAGATTTCTAGATGTTAACTGTTGATCAAAAATGATATTGAATTGTACAAGTCTCCACAATCCCAAATCAAATAAACAATAAACCAAATAAAGTGAATCAAAAACAAAAAAAAAAAAAAAAAAAAAAAAGATCGTTCGATTATTTATTTTAGAACTGAAAAAAATGAAAAAACAAAAATTAATACGATTTTCAGCTGTTTGGCATAGTTTTGTGTCGAGCTCGGTTGGTTTATTCATGAGTTTCGATAGTGATCGAAGTGTTAAAAAAAAAAGAATTGCAATGAAAACAAAAATAAAGATGAAAAGTATGCTGAAATCAAAGTCCAAATCAGTCTTGTTTAGTTTCGAGACCGGTATTGGCCCCGATTGAGAATGTCTGATATGAAAAACGGAAGTGCCAATTTTGATTATGGTAAGTAAGTTAAAGTTGGGCTATAAATGGTTTGAAGAGATTTTCTACACCATAAATCAACGATGGATGAGCAAATTGGTTTTTTTTTTTTTCTTTTTTTTTTTTTTTGGTTTGTGTATGAGTTCAATGCACAATGGCATTGAATTAAACATTAATATCACGTTTTATTGCTGCATATAACAAGCAGCACAATCAACATGCATGGTCAATACATGATTAATTGTGGAATTGCACTATTGATTAGCATTGTAGAAATTTTTCCACATTTTTCCTTAAAAGTGAAAAAGGAAAGAAAGAAAGAAAAACAAAAATCAACCTGAAGAAATTTCACTTGAAATCGCAGAAGTGAAAATCATGAATATTGAAAATAAACTTCTTAATTGCATTGCATGCATATTGAATTGAAAATCATTAGCACAAAATATGAACATTATATAAATTGATATGTGAAGTGCATGTGCCGCGGTGAAATGTTACAAATCGAAGGGAAATTGCAAGTAAACATACTCATAGACACATGTACTCAAAAATCAGTTGAATGATCTCTGATTGTTAAAGTAATTTTTTTTTTTTCAATGAAATATTTTGATATTTTTCGATGAACACTCTATTTGAAAACTTTTAAATGAAACGAGTTAACGGTCTTGTAAACTTTTAAATGAAAAAAAAAAAGTTAACGGTCATTTTAACCATTTTTGAATGAGTTCATTTAAATTCCATTTAAGTTTCATTCTTGATAATGTTCATACGTGAAATGCATGATTTAATGAGTAAATTGTATTCCAAAGAAATGCAAAACATTTTTGCTTATGTGTCAAACAAGAACAATATGACAAAACAATTAAAATATCAAAAAAAAAAAAAAAAAAGAAAAAGAAAAAGAAAAAAAGAAAACAATTAACCGAAATATTCAGAATACTTTCATATAATATTCATGCGGTGTGTTTTTCTTGTGTTCAAAATTATTATCAATTGAGACCAATCTGTGTCGCGTGGCATACTTTGCGGTTCATAATACATTGACACTTGAAATAAAAGAGGCCTCGTCAACTATATAATTTTATGCGAATACACTCGCGTCACTGCTCTTTTTGGTTTTTTGAATTTTTTTTTTTTCTGTTTTTGATTCGTTTTTTTTTTTTGGCAGTATTCATTTCACATTTTATGATCATAATTATGTACTGTATCTGCTTGTTTTTATCTCCGTCGTCATACAATCGTCATTTGTTTAAATATTATATTCTGTGCATGCGATGAATAAGTATAAACTTTATACCATTTCAACTGTGCACAGTTAATCGATGGAAAGGAAAGCAAAACAAGCCGATATAAATGAAAAAAAGAAAAAAAAAAATACACACACACACACTGTACATAATTATTTGGTAATCGTGTTGAGAATTTTTTAACGTATGGATTGTGTTTCATTTGTATTGCGCTGCAAAATGGTAAGCTGTTGATGAATCGAAGTAGGGAGAGAAATGCGAATGCAGTCGAAAAATATTTCAAGTTGTTTTTGTTGTTGCCGCTGCTGTTTTTATAAGTAAAAAATTTGTTGTTGTTTTTGTTACTTTTGTTCGTTTGCTATTTGGTGTTTACTTCTTGATTTACGCGTATGCTTCTTTCGTTCGTTTTGTTTTGTTGCGTCTCTCATGCTAAACGAAACGAAACGAATACAAAAGTCTTAGTCAGCGACACATTGGTTTCCATTTCGATTGCGTACATTTCTGTGAAAAGAAAGAAAAGAGATAAAAAAAACAAAAACAAAAAATCAGTTTTAAACCGTCTTCGATGGATAAATTCGTGTGTGTATATGCCGTTGATAATGGTTTCTTTTTGTTGAAATATTTCGTACATTGAAATTGCACACTGTTGATACATCAATAATTATAATATCTACAATCATAAATGTATAAATTAAATGGTCGTGTAATCATTGTCTCTGTCACTTCTCTTCTGCGATCGATTCAATCGCAAATAATTGGGCTCGTCTCCGGCACTCTTGTGGCAATTTGTATGTTGTTGTCGCAATGGAAAAATGCGTCAACTACCGATATTACCACATGTTAAGTGTGTAAAAAGCTCGCTACAATACAACACACCAAACACACAAAAACAACAACAACAGCAACGGCCGACGGAATCATTTTCATGCACACATGCTTATGCAGGCATGGTCTATCATACACAATATCGAAAATAAATGAATGAATGGGCTCTAACGTAATACGATATGCGAATTAAATCATTATGTCATTAGCCATAATTCAGTTGATGTTTCGCTGCCTGCTGCACAAGTACGTAAAATATCTCTGAACTTCCATCGAATTTCGATATACATATTTTTCGATTAAGCGCAAAATATCACCGAAATCTATACAACAAATAATATTTGTTAACTGTGCTTCCGTTTAGTTGTTGCATTTTACCATTCTTGGGACCAATCATTTTCAACTCAATACAATTGAATATAACATTAGCAACAACAACAACAATAACAACAAAAACAACAACAACAACATCATCAGCATCATCACACAATCATATGATTCAATTTCGATTTTGATACGGTTTTATCTAGTTCGAAAACGTAATTTACACAATAAACTAAAGTGCACTATAGATGATACAATCGGGAAGCGTTTGTAATTAATGCTCTGAATTGAAACTTGTGTACTTGTTTTATTACATTCATCGAGAGAAAATCGAGTTGTCGACCAAAATAGACCAAATAGTGTGTGTCTGTGCATGTGCATGTGCATATGTATATTTTGCTGTGATCTGGTGTTCATATTTCGAAAATCCGAATTAGTGTTTGCATTTAAATCAATAATGGTCTTTTGCGGTTTGAGGTTCTGATTGTGAACAGTGAAGAGAACAACCCCTTTTTTTTCCATGAAAATCATTCAACACGATACGATACGATACGATACAATTCAAAATCAACAACCACCGACCGGCGGGGGCTTCAGACCAACCCAACCATACATTAACTACAACATATTGAAAAGTTTTTGATGTGAAAACTTTAGTAATCGGTTGCACCAGGTGAAAAGTTTTCGATTAGTTCGGTTTTGTGATTTTGAGTGTATTTCAACCGGACATTTTGCTAAAATCATTCTTAATCCAGTGCTAAATTTCCACACATATACATTGTGGGTGAAGTAAAACAGGAAGAGAGAAAGGGCGAGAGGGAGAGAAAGAGAGAGAAGGAAAGAAAAAGAGAAACATCGAATGAGTGAAAAAAAAGAAACAAATCAACAACGCAGACCATTTTCATCTTGGATCAGCAAATTTGACGGTGCTATTTTCATATTTTAACATTTCGGTTGACAATTTTTTTTTTTGTTGTTGTTGACAATCGCCCATTTGTTGGCAATCGCGTGCGTACTTTTGTATTTGAGTTTGCATTTGATGTTTTGAACTCACTGATACGGAAAAAAACATTGAACATAAAAAAAAAAAAATAAAAATATACGGCACGATGACAATATTAACATGCAGCATTTTCGCATTGACACTGGTCAACGCCATCAATCGTAAGTAAATCCAGTATAATTTTGGTATTAGGCAATATTTTGCTTGCTCTCAATCTCTTTTCTCTTTGTCACTCGCTTGCGATCTTTTCATCGATTTACTCTCAATGTAAATTCTATCAACATTTATATTTGAATGAAAGAGGGAGTGAGCGAGAGATTGAGTGCCATATAACAATTCTGACTATGGTGAAAATCAAAATACGATTGCCTTGTATCCGAATTGAACTCATAGTCGAGAGAAAAAAAAAAACATTTTTTTTTTTTCAACCGAGATAGGTTGAAACGCAACGCAATTTCAAGGCAATTCTGTGCACATATGTGGTGACGAAATTCAAAGCAAGTTTAATTATACTGGATGATTTTGAGTGTTGAAAACAAAGCACCACAATTAGAAAGATGTGATATTAACACAAATCCATATTTACTATGCGTATATCAATAGAGATAAAATAATTGGCATGTTATATTCCTAGTGATTGATGCTCAAGGGCCAGTTGCGACCGCATTATTTCTTGGTGATCCAGCATTATTCAATACAACACGAGAGGATTGCATTTGGAGACGTGGAAATGATCGGGATCAGTGTCCAGATCCGGATGTTACAATGACCCTCTTTCCACCAAAAAAATTACACATAAGATCAAAGGTAAATTAATTCAGAGTGCATAACGTTTGCTTCCTACTTCAGCACAAAAGAAGAAAAAAGAAAATTACTCTAGTTATTGATTTTGTACGCAACAAAAATCTACTTGAATTATGTCATTCCAATTATCTTTCATACTCTCACCGTTTATATACTTTCTCTTGTCGGTTAAATTTCAGGTAGACATCACACAACGTGATTGGTTACGAAACAGTGGCTGGGATCGTGATAAGGAAAATATGATTCTAATTCATGGTTACGGTGGTAGTGTTGACGCTATACCAATGTCCGTACTAAGAGATGGTAATTAAGAAGAAAAAAATAATAATTTTTTGGCCACATTATTGGATTGAATGCTTAACTATAGCATGTGTTAATATTAATTTGGAAAATAATTCAAGCCGAAAAATAATTCGCAAATTTGTATTACACACAAGCGATCATATTGATTTGGATTCAAATTCAATTACATCAAATTGCATTCAAACCTCAAATTTTTTATTTATTTATTTAACTTGACCGTTCTGTTTCTTTTTATTTTTATTGCGTTTTTTTCTCTTTTTTCTTTCTTTTTTTCTTTCTTTTTTTGTACTTTTTTTTATTTTGCAATAACTATGAAATGTGAAACAACAAAGCCTACGTAAATCATGGTGACTACAACGTATTTATGGTCGATTGGGGAGTCTTGTGTCGACCGCCGTGTTATGTAGCAGCTGTTCACAATTTAAAACCTGTTGCAAAATGTTTGGCGCAAACCTTTTCGTTTTTACGTAATTCTGGTATGCCGGTGCAGCATACCATTTGGTAAGTTTAGTTGGGTGATAATTTACTTTTACTTTAAATGAAATTGAATTGTTTCTTTAGATAGAATTTTGGATTGAATGTCATCATCGCATTATGAAAAAAAAAAAAACAAGAAATAAAGACAAATGATTTTAGAGAAAAAAAAAATAGTAAAAATCAATGAAAATGATATCAAGTACAGAAATGACAACATTTCGAAACCTAAAAATACAAAATACATTGAATCTTCTCTTTATTAAAGTGTTGGTCATTCACTTGGAGCCCACGTATGTGGTTTAATGGCAAATTATTTAGATTTTCGCATCGAACGGATTATCGGTAAGTAGCTGCTGCTCCCTTCATTACATTATTATATCATAGACATTTGTTCACATTTCTTACGCAATCGCGTTTGTTCGGTTTGTGGTTTTAATTTTTTTTTTTTTTTTTTACATTAATTTTGCATAGCACTGGATCCAGCTCGTCCATTGATTTCACCCGGTATTGGTAATCGACTAGATAGCGGCGATGCAAAATCCGTACAAGTTATGCACACCAATGCAGGTTACTACGGTGAAGGCGGACGTGTTGGGCATGTTGGTAAATGACAAATAACGACATTAAGGCGATTTTTTTTTCTTTAATTTTTTTTATTTTTTTTCTATTTTCATTGATAACCGATAGATTTTTGTGTAAATGGTGGCAAACGACAACCGTATTGTTCAAGCACTTCAAGTAATATTTCACTTCATTTCGCTCTTAATTTTTCCCTATTAATTTTTCAATTCAGTTTTTGTTAAATTTACTATAATTTGAACGTAACCGTTTTTCATTTTCAATTAAAAAAAAAAAAAAAAAAAAAAACCAAAAAATCTATATTTTCAGATGCGAATTTGTGCAGTCACATTTGGTCAGTGTGCTATTTATCGCAAAGTATCTACGATAGTTCGCTCATGAATGCTGAACCATGTACACGACGATGTCCGGTTGGCATTCGTAGTTTCCGAAACAATCGATTTTTGTATCGGCAAAGCGTCGGTTTCGATATACCAATGGGTCAACACACTCCAATGAAGTAATTTTCCGCACGAAATAACATTTTTACTCATTCTATACGTTTTTTTTTTCTTTTTTCCCATTCTCACTTTGTCCCTGTCAATCTTTCTACATCACTCTTCTTTTTCTTCTTCTTCTTTTTCTTGTCTGTTTTCTCGATTCAATTCACATTTTTATTAAAATTTTATGACTTGACTTTCCTTTTTTCTTTCTCCATTCATTTTTTTTTTTTTCTACTCTTCTCGTTGCAGTGCATATGGTTCATATTGTATGAAAGATAATGGAGTACCATTTTGCCCATCAGAAACTAATCCAATTGGAGACTCACGATGCTGCATCGGTGCACAAACGCAAAATGGTCTAGATGAGGTCAGTTATCGAAGCAATTCCATTGAAACGATGGTCGATTTAATGAAAGCCCGTGACAGAAGCTAAGAACTTCCTATCTATCTATCTATCTGTCTGTCTGTCTGTCTGTCTTTCTGTCGGTTTGTTCGACTTGTTGGAAAATGCAATGTGTTTAGTGTTTATGAATAGAAAGAAAGAGAGTAATTTTTCTTTTATTATTACGAAAATTTAAAAATACTATATTGTATATGATTAGATTAGATAGAAAATAGAATTTTCATTTTGATATCAACAAATTTTTGATTTTATTAACAATAATAAGTACAACGAAAACAATATTTTAAATGAATATATTTACTACATTGGAAATAAACTTTTTGGTAATCAAAAATGTGACATTTAAATTCATGGTAACAAATTACGATGAAAAAAAAAAACAATTATTTTTTCCTTAGATAAACATATCTTTTAGACTGCAGCATCTCCGTGAACCGATTTTATCTTTACTTGTCGAACAAAACGGTCGTTCTTCAGCCGATAAACAATAAGAACCACGAGCACTAAAAACGAAAAATTTTAAAATCGATTATAAATCGTTCGAATAATGAAATTTCTTCTTCGCATTCAAAATTTAAAAGAAAAAAAAAAAAAATTCTGCTTTTTTCAAATACAATTTTATGCAATATCAATTTGTTGGAATTCAAACCTGTTGGAAATATTCATGCCAAGTATAATATTGTCTGGTGAATGAGAACCTATTGAATTTTTATAAATGGTTGAATGATCTGTTGGATTCAACATATTTGTTATCTGAAATACGCTCAAGTGAGGACACACTGCTGTGCATCGTTTGGCTTCCAATTGATGGTCATGATTGAAAAGACTTTCAGCAATGAAACATAATGCGTATAAATGGCTACAGAGATTTGGATCTATTGAAGGGAAACAAATGAAATTAAATCGAGAATGGAAGAAATGTAAAAGATGGAAAAGAAACAGAAGTAACATAAACGAGGAGGAAAGAGAGAGAGAGAGAGAAAAGTCGAAAAAGAGAAAAAAAAAACAGAAGCAGAGCAAGAAGAGAAAAAAACGAATTAAAAAAATGATAAAAAAAATGTGTGATGGTCGAGAGAAAATTAGAAATTCCTTGAAATACTTCATCAAATAATGGGATAAAAAGATGCCAATAAATAGCTTCTTTTGAACATTCTCATCGTACTTTGTGAATTAGCGCAAAATGGTTGCATGTTGCCATTGTTAACACAAATATCCAAGTGCCCAATCCGACCGATATCACCATAATAGCCGGCATTTGTTTGAATTGTCTGTACTATTTGAGCATCACGCCGACTTAAACGGTCCGAATCTGAAATCAATGGTAGTGCAGCGTCTAAACCTAATTATTATCGAAAAGAATGTTTAGTTAGCGAAAAGTGAAAATGTTCTCTCCTTCAAATTTTTAAATCTCACCCTTACCAAAGTGCAAAAACAATCTCTAAATGATAAAATTTGTCAAAAAATACTTGCCAATAATTTTATTAATGCGAAATCCAAGATATCGCCTCAATAAACCACAACCATGGGCTCCCTAAAAGTGTTTTGAAAAATAAACTTTAACGTGCAAATAAATTATTTTCAAGCATTTTTCTCTAGTGAAATTTCAAACGTTTATTTTCATTTATTTTTAAACACCGGCTCAAGTTAAATTAACATTTAAACATTCTAAAATTAAATTATTTACCATCGAATGACCAACGCATGTGATGGTACTCTTTTGCATGCCAACATTTATGAAGTTATTGAGATAAGACGCCACACATTTGCTGACATATTTGATATTTTGTATAAGTGATACATAGCAAGGTGCTCTACAGATGAGATGATAATGTGTCCATTTTAATATATAATATTATTGCAGTAATTGGGGCTATATGTATATATTACAAATTACCTGCTAACGGGTCCATAATCAATCATAAAAAAATTATATTTTCCATTTTGAATGAATGCGTCACGCATGAGTTGCGTCGGTGGTGCATTATCACCGCCAGCATATCCATGAAAGAAAATAATATTCTCTTTGTTTTGATCCCAATGTACAGAGCTCTGTAGCCAATGATGATTTTTTGAATCAATCTGTTGAACGGAATGAAAAAAAAAACACACACACACACACAATAAACAATTGGATTTTTTAAGAACAACAAATCGAGGAAAAAAATGTTCTCAACAAAATAAATGATGAAAAAATTACAGAAAAATTATCTCAACCTACAAAGAAATAAATTCTAAGCAATCGAGTACATTTGAACAGTTTAAAAAGCTGTGCATTTGAAAGGTTTATCGATGTTAACACATTGAAATCGAGTATAAAAGCTATTTCAACTAAAGTTATGGATCAATATGAATAACAATCAATGAATGTGATGTTCGGTTCTTTTTCTTTTTTTTTTTTTTTTTTTTTTTTGCAAAAGAATCATTTGTTATGGCATATCGTTCGTCTGTCCGTCCATTCGATCGATTTCAGGTGCCTTTTTGGTTTTGTTGGATGTTTATGTGCCGTAAGTTTTCATTTCGATTTATCCAGCTGTATTGACAATGAATATTTTAAATGTGCCCCATTTAAGCACATTTTTCATTGAGAATGATTCGTTACTTATGTTTGGTATAAATGTTAAGCAATGAGAACTTTACTGAAAATTGTTTTGAATAATTAATATAAAAACTGGAAAATTGAATGTTACTTTTCGCCTTTTTCCTTCATTCGATATTTTTTTTTCCTTTACTTTTTCTCTTTCTTTTTAGGGTAAATGGTACAAAAGTTACCATATGAGAATGACGTAAATTGTGAAATTGATTTTAATTCAAATCAAAAATGAACTGAAAATTACCAATGCTAAAACCAAACATATAAACACACATACACACACACACACACACAATTCATTTTCGAAATGATACGAATGAAAATTCCAAAAATACCATTCAAGTAAAATTGTGTGTATTTAATTTCAAATATATCGAAGAATACACACCAATTGCATGGCAATGAAGCGATTACAACTTTTTGATTTCATTTTCAATTTTACGAATCATTACAAATTGTAGTCGAATCAATTTTCGGGTATATTTGTTTTTCGCCCAAGCCAAGAGAGTAAATGGAATGCGTGAGAGAGAATGAAAGAAATAGAGAAAAAGAGAGAAATATGAAGAGAGAGCAAGAGAAAGAAAGAGAAAAAGAGGGAGAGAGAATAGCAGGAATGGTAAATGTAAAGAGTATGAGATGGAAAGAATGAGATTTATTTGGTTGGTTTAATCTTTTGGCGTGCAGATTAAATACTTGAACACAGTGAGTAAAGATTTGGCCTGTTCAGCAAATGAAGGTAATTTACAATATCTAAAGTATTAATGAACATATATACACAAATATATACATGTGCCAGACACACACAAACCGAGTAAAAAATTCTCTGAAGCCTGGCAAAAACGATGAGATAAAATGCAAACATTCACTCAAACGCACACACACACACACACATACACTCAGCATGACTTCAAATTGTTGGGTGGAGTTGTGCGAAGTTACGACTTTTCGAAAAGTTTGTTATTTTATTCCCTCCGTTATTCATCTTTCATATTTCACGTAAATAGGGATGCAAAATCAAAAATAATAATCAGTTCTGTGCGTTGTTGCCATCCGATTACTAATTATCTTAATTATGAAATTTGTTTTTTCTTGAAACAATTTAGCATAATGTACAAATTGCGTACATTAGCTGTCACGACCGATGTAAAATATATTTTTTTTTTTTTGAATATGACTTTTAAGTAAATATTTTATTTTGCATATGGAAAGTTTTTAATATTTTCTTTTTCTGACAACGTAGGCATCAAATACGTAAAATGACAAAAAAAAAGGTGGAAAAAAAAATGAGAAAATTTTTCTTACCATTTCTACAAAACCGTTGGAATATAGCCAAATTTTTACATCCTCGGCACAAAATTTGTGATCCTTGAATGCATTACGCCATACACAGTCTCTATGCGTCGTATTGAAAACTTCTCGAATGCCCAGGTAAAGTTCATTGTCAACGATATTGTCCAATATATTCACTACAGCATAAAAATAAAGTAAAAACAATCAACGAGACAATGAAGAGAAGAATACACAAAAGAATATAGGGAAGAGATGAGATCACAAAAAAAAGTGAAAGAGAGAGAGAGAGTGGGGGAGATGGAGAATAGAGAGAGAGAGAGAGAGAGAGAGAGAGAGAGAGAAAGAGAAAAAGAAAGAAAGGGAGAAAGAGACAAAGAGAGAAATTGAATAAGAGCGGTACAGAAGCGAGAAGGTAAAATGTGGTTGTGTGAGGTCACTTTATCTCTCAATATGCAAATACCAAAATGAGCATTAACAACGTACCAAGTAAAGCTGTTGTCAAAATGGCATAGTTCACACCACCGATAAAAAGGATTAGGCCGATTTTCATTTCAAATGGACAAACATTCACTAATGCATATATACAGTTCAGGCAAATAGTTCACACAGTTCACATTTACAATTCACATTCAATTCACAATAATGTTCAATTTCAATGGACTCTATACAGTTCTGAAACACCAGAAACTTGTATATATACACACAAACAAAAAACAACAGAGAGAAAGAGGCAAAAAAAAAAAAAAAAAACAGAAAAAAAAATCAATCGATTTAAACGACGTGCGATAAAATAACAAAACTGAAATTGAATTATAGTTGCTCCATTGATTTACTCTGCGTATTAAAATGCAAATGCAACACTTGTTTATCCATCAATACAAAATGGCAAAATCCGATAAGAGTCTTTCTTTTAGCACGTGATTTGATTGAAACGGGTCGGTTGGACGGGCGGTAAGTTTTGATCGCTTAGAACGCGAAAATATATTTGAAATTGAGAAAAAAAAAATGCGACACTTGAAATACAACAAAATACAAAAACACCCCGAAACATACACACACATAGAGAAAAAGAGTGAGTGAGAGACTTTCGGTTCTTGTTCTTTTTTTTTTGTGTTTTTTTTTTCACGGTTAGAAACACGAGATTAGATTTGATTCTGGAATTGAAGCGTACACAATTCTTTGCAGTTTATATTCAGAACTTGGTATGTTTTTTGATAAAAGAATTCATGCTACTCCGTTGGTGCTGTAACTTCTACTCACTTGATGTGAATTCACTGATATGTACGCATAATTGGCAATATAGCTTGCGCGTCATCATTTTGATACGATACACTACTTGTGCTACGTTTTATTATTGTCTCTCTATACACAACAAACCGCGCGTACACACACACACACTCATACACATACTGCACAATGCAAAATCACAGCCCATTGGGTCTTTGTATGTGTTGTTGTTATTCTTAAATGTTTCGCGCGATGGCTATAAAATGCTGTGATTCGTTCTGTCTTATTTTGCACTTAATATTGAATGCCAAGTTCTTTTGCACTACTAAACATTTTATATTCCAGTACACTAAGCATCGACAACAACAACAACAATGACGACGACCGCGTCGATAAAGAGGAAGAAGAAGAATAACAGCAACAAAAGTGAATATAAAAAACAGAAGTATTAAGCACATTCGATGTTTTCACGTTCCATTAAGTTTCATAAATTGTGCACATATTGTGAGCGCACACTGTTTAACACAATGATTTTACCTTAACCACGGCGAACAAAATGCTCGGTTTGAATCAATTCGGTGGTTTACTGCTTTTTTTAGCTTGTGTCGATTGTTTAACCTTAAAAATTTATTATAAATGGCATCAATGCATATAAACCACGAATAAAAACACAAAATTTATATATTCGATTTGGCTATTAATACAATAGCATAGAAAATAATAATAAAAAAAAAAAAAAACCATATATTGAACAACATGATCGATTGATAACATCAAATTTTTATAAATAATGCACATAAAAAAATGCGATTGAAGAAAATGAAAAATAATGCTTCAACGCCATAAAAAAAATTTAGACAATCCAGTATTCAATGTTCATAGAATAATCGATGTATTTGACAATCAAAGCCATTCAAGATAAAAAAAAAAAAAAAAAAAAAAAAAAAACAAACAAAACCGTACTCATCAGCATAATCCACAGATTATTAGCAAACACTTTACGATTGACCTTATCTCCAGGGGTTTGACATCAATTGTAGTATTGAAAGTCACTCATAAATACTTCTAGAATTAAATGTTTTGCAGATAAACAAGTTAGTAACTTGAAGTTACCACACTTTAGCAATGAATCCACATAAAAAATGATGTCAATAAAACATTTTAATTTGAATGAATTCGCTTTTTAGTAACTAAAGTATACGACATATTTCATCAATTGCATTCCAAATTGACCCCCTGGCCCCCCACATAAAACCAGACATTAAAACAACAAATAATACACTTGTTTGGAAAAACTTATGATAAGCACTAAAAGTGTAATTGAATGAAAATAAAAACATGGTGTGCACATGTGTGCAAATTGACTTTTGCACACAATTTAACTTATTAGGTTCCATAGTCATTTGAGTTTCTCTATTGTTCACGATTTGTCTTCCTCTTTTTTTCTTTTGTTTTTTTTTTTTTTGTTTTCTTTTCTTTTCTATTTCTCTCTATTTTTCGGTTAATATAATGTAAACAAATCTGAGTTGTATATATCAATTACAGGGTAACGTCGAAACAATCAAATGGCTTTAAAAATAGTTTTTACGAAAATATAAGAGAACTAAATGTGATATAGCTTGAGCAAATTTTTGTGCATTTGAATTCAAAAATGTTAAGGCCACTCTTGGTGAATGGATCATTTTCAAGTGAACAATTTTTATTATCAAACTCTTTTGAAACAGACTTAAAATAAACAAACTTAATTCAAGCTCGAAGAGAGAGGATTATTAACAAGTCAAAACTGAGTTGATTATTGAAACCAGATCAAATCGATACTGTCAACTTGATAGATTTTGCCGTTCGAAAAAAAGTAGATTAATTACTTCAAATCACCCTGTTTAAGTTACACAGTTCAAGTGTGTGCTTTGTTTCTTGAACATTGTTTTCTTTTTCTTTTTTTTTTGCATTCGCTTTTTTGGTTGTTGTTGTTGTTATTGCTTCATTGTCTGTTCTTTATTCTTTTTGACTTTCTCACACTTGATTTTAAACATAAATGTACGAGTTAGCGAACTTTGACTGTGTCGCCGTGTATTGTATATGAAAAACACACTTTGCACAACTTATGCTCAATGAATTGTACTTTATTTGATCAAGACATGCATTCATAGCAGACATGTGCGCTTTTATATTCTTATACTTCGATGTCGTATAATATTTCCTCATTAAGTGGCATTCAAAAAATGATGATGCATACTTGATGCCGACAATTTTAACCCGACAAGCGTCTTCTTCGTTTCTTTTTCTATGTTATACCATCTTCTTTATATCACACACACACACACACACACATAAACGCTAACGAATTTACGAATGATTTAAACTTTGATTGATGTTGTCTCGCAAGTCAATTTCTTGTCTTTTTTAGCACGTTTATGTATTAATTGATGGCAAAAAATTTTTTTAAATTAAAGTGAATCTAATTGGATTTGTATTGAAAGTAAATTTACTTTATTGCTCTAGACTTAATTGACATTTTAAATGAGTTGATTTTTCTCCCCTTCTCTTTATCGATAAGTATTTTCCATGTTAATTTGAATGTCGTTGCTTAAATGACAAAAATAAAAAAAAAAAAAAAAAAAAAAAAAATGAAAAAATTGGGAAATGGTTTTGACATTTTTCCCAAGACCATTTGATATTCCAAAAATAGCTGTACAAATCAATATTCCAATTTGATTGTGACTTTACGGAAACGTGCTTTGAAATTCGATAAAGAGCTCAAAACAACAGAAATGATATTTGTTGTATGTTTGATTTGTTTGTTTGTTAGCCATCTGAATTGAAACGAAATGAAGCCAAATTAATGTTGGTTAGTTTTCCATTGTTCTGATTGAGATGTGGTTCTTTTCTATATCTTTGCAGTTTACCACAGAGAGAGAGAGAGAGAGAGAGAGAGAGACGCACACACCAAAAAAAAAAAAAAAAAAAAAAAACGAGCGGTTCTTGTGGACTGTGTATAAAAAGAAATATCAAGAGCAGAGCACCGATTTTGTAGGCCAAAAACTCATTATCATTATATACGTCGATTGTGTTGAGTCTTGGAGTAGCACATCCAACTGACGCAGTTAAAATACTCTCGCAAATGGGATCGTGATGTTGGAAATCTGGTTTTCGTTTTTCAGATGATTTACCTTTAATTCGGTTAGCTTCTTATGTATAGAAGAGCTGGTTTGAAAAGCCTCCATTAATTCTGTTGATAAAATTTTTTTTTTTCTGGTTTTGGCATTGTTATTGGATTGGAATGTTGATGGCGCGAGAATAAGACTTAAACACTTACTGAGATTAAGAGAGAGAGAGAGAGAGAGAGAGAGAGAGGGAGAGCGAAGGGGGGGGGGGGGAGAGAGAGAGAGAAAGAAAGAGAGAAAGATTGACAAAGTGTGAGTGTGACTGTGGCCACAGTAACAATGACAATTGTCAGAACAAACTTTTTGTCGTCTGGTTGCTATCAATATGCTATGCCATGCCAAATTACATATACGCATACCGATTCTATATGAAATTCATTCTTGATTCACGCAAACTTTCCTTCAGCTTTCATTTGTCATGTCGCAGTGGCTTCTTTGAGTGTACAATTTTCGATAGTATTTTATGTTCATGACAATAAAATGCAAAAAAAAAAAAAAACTTAAAGAAAGCCAACAATCAGAGTCGAGCAATTGAGAAGATTATAGAAAAAGTGAGTGAGTGAGAGAGAGAGAGAGAGAGAAGACGCAATCAGAAGAAATGAATTAAATCAGAATGAAATGGAATACCCGAAAATGAGAATCGGCCAAAAAAAAAAAAAAAAAACTCTGCCAACCACTATATGATAATGCATTGAAATTCTGACAGCTGCATTCAGTGTTGACTCAGTTTTAGCTGAACGAACATTGGTCACGGTCATCACGTATATTCACATATTTCGACTGGCATTTTCGTTTCGTATTTCTGTTCATTGGTTTGTCGTTAATTATTCGAAATGTTGTTGTATGTAGTTACGTAGTTGATTCTCAACTCTTGTGTGCTACAAATTCTAAGACCATTTTTCAACCAAGTGTGTTTTTGATTCATAGATCTGTAATATGGCAGACAGCAGTGAAAGAGGGAAACTTAGCAGAAAGAGAGATAGAGAGAGAGCGAAAGAGATTGATATATATATATTTAGAGAGTGAAAAAGAGTATAATAAAATCGCTTTGACATACTTTTGCGACCATTTATTTTCTACAATAATTAAATAACTTAATCGGTACAAATTTTGTAAGCGTTCTTCCAACGTTTATACGGATGCAACTGTAATGCCATTGAAAATAGTTACATTGCGAAGCAAGTCGATTACATTTTATGCCATGATTTTCATTAAACATTTCATCATTGTGGCTTCGCTTTTGCAAAATGGCTGTGAATTGTGTATTAGAGAGGTGAAAATAATTTGAGCGAATATTTGAAAGGGGTCTCAGTGTATGTGTGTGTGTGTATTTGTATGTAAGAGTGAACGGGAAACAATGTGTTTGAGAAATCGAGAAAAAGGAGAAGAATGGGAGAAATTAAAGAGATTTGAAAGCGTACGATGAAACTAATATATACCCGAAACGTTCAACATTTTTGACAGTGAATTGCAAATGTTCTGTTGAAATTACCGAATGCGAATGCGAATGCACAAATATATTTTCAGTCAATTGCACAGGCAATAATCATCATTTCGCATAATAATGTTTTGGCCAATGTAACATTCTCCCGTCCCCATTAGGAGAAAATTAAAAAGCGTTTGATAGAAATGCTCTTGATCCGAGAGGTTTTCTATATAAATTTCGTATTTTTTTCCCGTGTCATTTATCTGATTCGGATGAAAAACATCCATTTCATTAGCACGTAATAAAAATGATGTAAGAGTGGCAAACAGAGAAAAAAAAAACGAAGAAGAATTAAAAGTATTTTTACTTCGACCGCATTTGATTCATTTATGGTAAAAATATAAAAGCGTATTTAATGACATTCTTTGGAATTCTGGCTTCTTTTTTTCTTCTTCAAGCAATTCTTCAATATATGCGATTGCACCAAGAGATTCATGACCGTTTCAGCAGAGTTATCATACTTCGTTTCTTTTTTTTTGTTTTTCTCTCTCAAAGTTTTTTTTTTTTTCTTCGCTGCTGTAAGTTGCGCGTATTTCTTTGGTGGGCGTCTGTAACCTCTTTCAAATAATTTTCTACACTTAGTTTTTATGGTGAGCGCTCACGCGCAAGCAACTGAACGATGAACAAATAGAAATGTGTGTATTTGCCAACCGAAACTCGGTAATGTTTCACCAAAACTAAACGTACTCACGTTAATTAAATGCTTTCTTTTTTGTTCCCTTTCTCTCTCTCTCTCTCTCTCTCTCTCTCTCCCGGGTTCGTTTTAAAAATTCTCAGTTGAAATTGTTGTAAATTGAAACTAAACTGAGAAACAGAAAGATTTTTGTTTGAGAGCTGGGGAGAGAGAAAGAGAAAGAGAAAGAGAGAGAGAGGGAGAGATGGCGAATGAGATGGTGAGTGGAAAAATGGAGAGCAAATGAAAAGAATGGCAAAATAGCACATAAATATGACCATACTTGTGCAGCAGCGTGCACAATTTCAATTTGTGGAAAATAGTAAGAGTTTTCGGGCAAATTTCTTGCGTAATGACTAATGAATGAGAATTGTGCGGTTTGAAGGTACGCACCGTCATCATCAACACGGCACCAAAATCGACGTAGTTTCATATTCCTTCAAACTTCATCATTGTTCTATGGCTGTTGTTGTTCTTGCGTTGGTGCAGGTGACCGCAAATTACTTTTCAGTTAGTCGCACCATATTGTAGTTTCTCTCTCGCTCACTCACTCATTTTCTCTCTTTCTTCCATTTTTTCTTGCGTATTCGTTTTCTCTATTTCTATCACTCTCTCTCTCTCTCTCTTTCTCTTTCTCTCTCTCTTGCTCTCTCACCGGTTAATATTCGTTCGCTATTCATCTTATTCATTCGCTTCCTCATTTAATGTCATTCACTCTCTCGCTCATTCCATTTTTCAGTCGCTCATCAGCCGGTTGTCGCTGCCAAACCACCAAATTCATATGGTTCTTGCTGTGAACATATGCATTAAAATGAGCGCACATATGTGCGCTCGATTCATCATCATTCAAATGCGATTGGCATTTTGAGCAATTTTTATGAATGAGTCTAGTCATTACGAGGACAGAATAATCAATTTCTTTCAAACGGTAGAAATGTAACGCGTAAAAGAAATATTTAACAAAAAATGGGCTAGTCAAAGCAATTTATAGAAAAAAAAGGTGACAAACCACAAAAATCTTCAATATAATTGACACACAATGTGTGCGCGTTGATTTTTTTTTTTATTTCAAATAAATCTCACTTTGTCGAATACTCTTTAAAACTATCGAAAAGTAGAATGAAAGAAAAAAAGACGTTGAAGAACAAGAAATAGAAAATGAAAGACGAAAAAAAGAAAGAATTTAAAAACAATACGTATCTCTTGTTTTCAGCGAATACTTAGTTTAATTAACGTTATTCAATTGGTTTTGGCCATTGTAAGCGCACGGAAGACTTATTAGAAATATTCGAATTCATTCTTTTCATTTGGCCGATTATTTTGTTCGTTTTTTTGTTCACTTCTATTTTGTACTTCTTTTGGTGTGTGTGAACTTATTTGCCGTCTATACTTAATTTGGCCACGAAATGAAATCGCATCAAAAACTTAAATTTCAATTTTTACTATAGCAAAAACTTCTGATCGTGTTTTTTTCATTCTTTTGATTTGTTCGTTTGTTAATCGGCAGTTTGAGAGACAAAAAGTGTGAAAAAAAAAACAAGAGAAAATATTTACTTGGTTGAGCTAGCGTGTAATTTATTTTATTGATTTATTCGGTGTCATTTCGTAATTAAACGGTGAACTTCGAGTGCAGTATTACGACGGACAAGTAAAGTGCTAAAGAGACGAAAAAGAAAGAATCCAAACTGTAAAAAAGAGTCGAAAAGGAAAAAAAAAAAAAGTAAAAATTGCAAAAAGTGTATATATTGTGTCGGCAAGTGTTTGATTTAATTCGAAAAATATTGTTGAAGTTGACTCAAAATTTACACATTGAATTCACAGCAATTACATGCAAAGACGTCTTTGACAAGAAATATCAATTAAAAGTTCATTTCGTTTAATGCATTAAGTTTTTGAGAGGTTGACGAAGAGCGCACGCAAAGGGACCGACCAGAGGACGAACTGTAGTGGGAAATAAGCGCAGTTAAAGCAGTTCTTGCAGTAGAATAGTGCAATAGCCGTAAATGAAGTAAAATTACCATGCACAAAACTGATAGAAGAAGTGAAATTATTTGCCGCTTTGGCATCTTCGTTGGTCTTAAGACGAGTTTAATCCGTCTTGGCCTTATTTTATTTGTCTTTTGTAAGTTGGATGCTCTCATACTGGCTTATGTACGCAATTTAACAACTTTGGTTTTTGGCCGAACGACAGAGAGACAATGCGCTCGAAAGAAAGGAAAAAAAACGCACGAACGAATAGAAGAGAGCAAACAAAACACACACACACACATACAGTTCAGTTCAGTTCAATTCAGTTCAGTTCACGACATTGATATTTACAAAATGTTACTACAATTCACTAGATGTGTTTTTTTTTCTTCTCTCTCTCTCTCTCTCTCTTTTTCTCTCTTTCTCTTTGTCTCTCTTGTGCTCTTTCGTCGGTATTTCTCTTCTGCAATAAATTGATTTCTCATTTTGCAGCAATGTCAGCGAATGTTGAATGTTCATTTCCATTTCATTCGCCGGTAAAGCCCAATAATGATATGGGAGACAAATTGGATAATCGACAAAATCGTCTACAAGTGAATATTGGACCATGCAAGTGGATTTTTAACGAAAAATGCCCAAATTCGGATATCAAATTTTATTTGTATACACGAAAAAATCCACAAGATCGCCAATTGATTCATATCGATGATACATGGGAAAAGTCAAATTTATCCGATTCACATTTCAATCCAAACGAACCAACCAAAATTATTGTACATGGATACAATTCGGATATGTTTTTGACGCCACTCATTCAAATGAAAGGAGGTATGTTATTTTGCCACTAGCATTGACTTTTTTTCTTTCAAAGGATGTGAGAGGGAGAGGGAGAGGGAGAGGGAGAGAGAGAGAGAGAGAGAGAGAGATATGGGGGAGGGAGGAGGGGGAAGAGAGGTAAATATACCGAGTTTTTGACCAAACTTTGAAATTTTACTCGTTCACTGCACTGGCTGAATGACTGCATGGCTGACTAGTTGGCAAAACTTTTTGAGTGATGTAATTTATGTGCCATCACTGAAAATGGATGTTTCTATGGTGTTGATGGCACTAAAAGAGCAACGCTCCTTCAAATATTTAATTTGTGTTTATATGTGAGTTTATGGTTTGTGTGTATTTCAGCATAATGTGTATTGGTATGATTGCACTTTTTTCTCATTCTCTCTCTCTCTCTCTCTCCAGTCTCGCTCTCTCTTCCTCTCTCTTACTCGCTTTACCTGCATTCATTTACTATAACGAGAATCGTTTACTCTTTTGTTAGAATATTTCGACAGAGGTAATTACAATTTATTCTTTGTGGATTGGTCAGAACTGGCTCGTGCTCCATGTTATCCAAGTGCAGCGCATAATACAAAATATGCTGGCGAATGCATTGGTCAATTAGTCAATCGAATTCATGACGCTGGTACCGAAAATATTCATATTATTGGGTTTTCACTTGGTTCGCATGTCGCAGCATTTGCTAGCAATCAAGCGAAAGATTTCAAGGTACGACGAATCACTGGTACGTAAAATATCATTTTCATTTTGAACATTTTACACAGCAAACTGTGCACATTTTCACGCCCGTGAATATGAATCCAGAATGTGTGCAACGTTAACAATAACGTTATATATAAAACCAAATTTTAATGTAAAATGCCCACTGGGATTCTTATTGAATGAAAACAATACGTGAAGTATAGGGAACAAATCGAAATTTAACGAAAAAAAAAAAAAAATTGAAATTACAGCTTTGGATCCAGCATTGCCACTCTTCATAAATGCACCACCAGCGGACAAGCTAGATGCCAGCGATGCTGAATTCGTCGATGTTTATCATTCAAATGCGTTTATACAAGGCCAGATTGAAAAATGCGGAACAGTTGATTTCTACATGAACGGCGGCATATGTACGTATAGTGTAATCTGACAAAGATTTTACACAAATCGATTGAAACTCATTGCATTTGTTACTTTTCATTTCACTCTCTGTCTCTTTTTCTTTATTTCTTTCTTTCTCTCTCTCTCTCTCTCTCTCTCTCTCTCTCTCTCCGCTCGCTCTCTTTTGGAATTTCATTCTCAATTGTTCAATGTTGCAGTGCAGCCAGGTTGTTTTTCTTTTGGATCAAGTAAGTGTTCATCATTATTTTCATGAGTCTCAAAGTGCTTATGTTATGCTGTGTTTGGTGTTCGTGTGTTCAACTACATTTATTGTTTTTGCACATTTTTGTACATCTTTATTTCATTGCAGATCCATTTGCATGTAGTCATCATCGTGCTGCAGATTATTTTACTGAATCGATACAAAGTGATCGGGGATTTTGGGGTTGGCCATGTAATTCATATATAAGGTATTTTTAAAATGTTCATAATTCCCAGATTCCATTCACATTTTGATTGTATTTTTATTTTTTTTTTTTTTTTTTTTTTTTCTTAGTTATATGCTCGGCATGTGTCCACGAAACAATGAATTGATATTGGCTGGTGAAGATTGTCGCGAAAGTTCAAAAGGAATGTTTTTAATCACAACAAATGCTGAACCACCATTTGCGTCTGGCCAATGGACAGTTCAACCAACTTCCAAATATCCGCCAAATAGTCGTCGTGATCCATTTTTCGAGAAAATCGATGAATATGGCAAACTTGATAGTACATTTAATTTTGCAAATAGTTATCACAAATTATCAACATTATCATCATCACATGCAACAGCAAATAACATCAATTTTCATCCATATGGACCACTTACAAATCAAATAAATCAAAATGAAATCGAAACATCAATGAATGGCAATAACTACAACAGCAATACCAATAACAACAATGAAAATCACATGGATGTTGATAAATCGCGTTTTGACTTGTACGACGATGATCTCAAGTTAGGTTCAACAACTGAACGACGGCGACAAAATGATAAATTTATTCTGGTTGAAAATCCTTTAGCAGCGGCTCTTGCTAATCGTACATTGTCGGAGGCGATATTGCATCATCATCATCATCAGCAGCAGTCAGGTTCAAGCGATGAATTTCAATTTCCAAAGGTCACGTATCGCGTAAAGTAATCAAGATTTAACGTCATGCCATTGCGCGAAACCAATGACAATCATATTGCTCATATCTGTGCAAACGATCATTTAAAGTGTAGATAAACAACAACAAGAGCAGCAAAAAATAAAGATAAAAGAAACACACACACACACACACACACACACACACACACACACACAAAACCATTTGTAGAAAGGAAAAAATAAAAGTTTAGCGGTTATAAGAAATTCTATTTATGTAATTTATTAATCATTTCATAGACATAATGTGCTAGTTAAATCCATTAAGTCAAATAAAGAAAAAAAAAGAAAGACAAACGGTAAAATGAGTAATGTAAACTTGAAAATTTGCGTAAATAAAATCAAATGAATTCATTAACCTGAAAAAATGACAATCACTTCCCTTGTCTTCAATTCTTTTTGCTTGTCGGTTTTTCGTTCGTCGTTGTCTTCTTCTTCTTCTTCTCATTCTGTTTTCACTCATTTTCGTCTATTTATTTATGGAGGGAGATGCCTCGGTTGTACGGTTTCTTATGCAAACAAATTCAATGAACTAAAAACACCATGTTCTCTTATCACTGATAAAATTTGCTTTAATGTCTCTCTTTTTTCGCTTTTTTTTCACATTTCAGTTTCACTTCAAATATAAACACACAATGCAGAAATTCAATGTCAATGTTTGTTTAAATAAGAAGACAAGCGAAATCAACACACGCGTGCAAAAAAAAAATAGAAAAAAAAAAGATTTATTTTAAAAAGGGAACAAACAAGCGCGCACGCACGCAGAAATAGCGTACAAATTTCATCCAATGGAAACTAAGTCAATTATTATACAATAATGTGACAAAAGACGAGAAATAATTGCGCTACAAGGCGTATAATGTGTGTTAATTTTAATATTATTGCAAAGTTCACTGTACACTATACACTGGAAATGTGGACAGGTGATAAATTGTATCGAATTTACTGTTTACTTTTATAAAAAGAAAAAAGTATAAAGAACCATATCAAACATTCAAGTTATTTTCTCGGGGCATTCAATCCAGTGAATGTACAAATTTTCATTAAATAATAATAACAGCTGATCACATAGAAGACAGTTTCAACAGTGAATGTGAAAAAGTATTTGTGTTTTGAAAATGCTTTACAAACAATCACTTTCTTTTTTGAATCCTATTTTCATCTCTCTCTTTCCTTTTTCTCATTACCAAATTCTCTCTCTCTCTCTCTCTCTCTCTCCCTCTATCCCTCTATCTTCCATTTTTGCTGTAATCTATCTCATCCACGATCTTTCTATTTCTATATCTTTCAGTCATCATTCTCTCCATGTTTCCTTCAATTGCTTTGATTTCATGTGCGCCAAAGACTTGAAACTGTGATTATATTTCAAATGCGAAAGAAAACAACAAGAAACAATACGGTAAAGCAGCAATTGTGTGTTTTCTTTAAAATTAATTTTATGATTAAATAACATTTAACCTAGAATATTTTATGAAGGCGCTTTAGCACATTAACACGTTCAACATCAATTTGGCATATCGTCCAAAGACTTTGCTTTTCTTCTCGCGTACATTTGGTGTGTATGTGTGTGTGTGTGTGTGCGCGAATATTGCTCTTGTTCTTTTGCTCATAATAAAATGCAAATATACATTCGATTTGTTTGCACACTTTATGTTTATTATTATCTTGTTAAAATTGTGTGTATGGAAAAACAGTTGTTTTGTTATTTTCTTGTATTGTTGTTGTTGTTGTTGTTTTTTTTTTTTTTTATTTCTTTTTCATTCTCTTGTTCCGTTTGCTATCGATTGTAATCGGAAGGATAGGTGTTTAACGAAGTTGAAAATCTGTTGAATGCCGTTGAATAAATTTTAACTACAGATTTTTCTCCAAATTAAATGTTTACGCGACGTCTCAATCGAATGACACACAGTGTTTCTCGTCTATTTGGTTTTTTTTTTTTTTTTTTTTGTTTCTTTACTCTCTTTTCTTATTTTGTATATTTATTGCTGTGTGCTAGCACACTCTTTCTTTTGCTATATAATTGATTACGCGACGCGACCAAATAAACGAACAGCAAACTGCGTGCTCATCCCGAGCTATATATTCATTTGTGCTGCTAAAAAGGAACGGAAAGTACCAACAAAAAAGCCATTCTTAACGACGACAACGACGACAGAAAATTTTGATTCGCATTTCGCGTTTGAAAACTCAATTTTGTGCATATCATCTCAAACAAAACGACAAAACGGAAAATCAAACCGACCGAACCAAACGGTAAAAGGAAGAAAAAGGGGTTTTTGTAATTTTAACGTTTGAAGTGCTCATCAAAAAAAGGTTTTCATTCGCACACTTTTCATTCTCATCGCATTTAACTGTAGTGTTGGTGTTGGTGTTGGTTTTGCTGTTGCCGATCCTAGTAAGTTTGCTGCCTTGTCATATTGTCGTTGCCTCGGTTCTTTCGTTTTCGGGCATTTTTGCTTTTAATTTTTGTTTTAGCCAGCAAAGTGTACGCTCGTTATTTTGATTTTAAACAAACTGTACGTACACGCTTGCTTGTAATCATTTACCATAAACTGTACAAATGCCAACGAAAAACGAAGAAGAAAATAATAATAAATACTATAGACACAAAAAGTGCCGAGCCAAATGAAAAAAAAAAAAAAAAAAAAAAAAACGAGAAAAAACGAGCCGAATATATACATATTTAAATTGACTGTGAAATTTTTAGAGGAAAAGGGTGCATTTTAATTAATTGTGCATGACAGTGATAACGAAAAATGCAAGCACGAAATTTCAAACTAATTTGCATGTTTTTAAATAGAGTTTGATAATGAAATTTAATGTACTTAATGTGCGTGCGTACGTATGGTATTCGGCAGATTTTGTTTGCGTGTGAATGTGTTTCAGTGCGTGTGTGCATAAGAATTTTATAACAAAACAACCGAAATGGCGAGAATAGTGCGACAAAGGTCTATGCCGAAATATTTCCTTTTTTTTCTCTCTTTTAATTTCAGATTTTTAGCAAGCATAAAACAGAATTGCCGTCCCAAACGGCATTTGCTAAAGATCTATTTGCTGACATTTTCGGAATTACTTTATTTGCATTTGGATCGCCTCGGTCCACAAACTTTCTCACTTTTATGTTCAACTTTTTTTCCACTTTAGAATTAATACATCTTTGGCACACTGAACACAAATCCACCCACTTTTTGTGTGTTACATGCATGTTTACTCGCTCATTGATGTGTATGCGTGTGTGTGTGTGTGTGTGTGTGTGTGTGTGTGTGTGTTTGTGTGTGTGTGTGTGTGTGTGTGTGTGTTTATATGTGCGCGTGTGCTTACTGTATGTGAATGAGTATTTGTAAATTATGATGGAAACAGTTCCTGGCTGCATAAATAACAATAAACTATTAGTCTGAACTCTTGCTTACATAACCAATAAACGCACGTACAACTCATATTGTTAGCCATCGTCGATGCAGAAAACTATATTGCAAAACTTTTTCGAAGCGAATGAGAGAGAGAGAGAGATGGGGGGGAAGGTGCAAGAGAATGAAAGTAAAGATTGAACAGGAGTTAGAAAACGACAGAGTGAGAACGGTGAAAATGGAATATAGACCAATGTATTTTGAATAGATTTAGTCCAAAAAGTGTATTAACAACAAACATTTTTGATTGACAATCGCCACTTAGAACTTAGTGTGCAAAGTAATTTTGCTCAGCACCAAAATAAGCCGGTTTAGAGATGTACTGAACCGATAGTATATGCAATTTGAACTTTATATTTGCTTGCATGTGGATGTGGATGTGGATATGTTCGATTTTGTTGTTTTTCCATCTTCTGGTTTTAATTTTGTTTTACATACGTAGTATCGTGTAAAAGTATTTATATTTATCATAAAAATCCATAAAATATTTATGTTACCATAATAGCACTGGTGAAATATCGCCCACTCAAAATGGGCTAATTAAAAAATCGTTTCTTATTTAAAACGCATTTAACCGTAAAAATGCTTGTTGGGCTGTGCGTTTGAGTGGAAAATCGGTTGTTTTTTATGTGATGCCTCTCCCTTTTCCCACTGTCTCCCTTACTCCTTCTTCCCTTCTCCCTATCGCACCCCCTTCCCCCCGATCTCGAATTTCCTTAAATTAATCGAACGTTGATTTCGACATTGTAACAAGTTCAATATGTTCTCGATTTTTAATCATTGTCTTTTCTCTCTCTCTCAATTTTATTTTCGAAAAGTAGAGTGTATGTATGTTCGAATGGAAAATTAAATACATGAACATTAAACATAAATGGATGTGGATATGGAATGCGTATGCTTATAATCGCTGGCGGTATGGAATTGCATCGTTTTCTTTTTTTCGCTTTCTCTGTCTCTTTTTTACCCATCCTGTTTTTTTTTTCTATATTTCTTACCTCTTGCCTCTTTCCCCTCGCAATCACTGCACTGTCCCTTTCGTTGTCTCCATTACTTACACTATATCTTCCACACACACACACACACACACACACACACACACACACACACACACACACACACACACACACACACACACACACACAAAAACACACACAACAATTGTTCCTTTCTCATTCTTTGAGTCTGGATCTTCCAACGCCGACAAACGATTAAATTGTGAAACAAATGTGTGTATGTGAATGAAAGAGCACTTAACTTGTGATAGCAAACTAAAAAGTCAAATTGCTTAAAGCGCAAAATAGTTTTAAAGTTCATTTTCCTTGTTTGAAAATTTACTTGGGAAAATCTCTGCAAAGAGCAAAAATGAATCAAGTGAGAGAGCTTGTAATAGTGCGAGATAGATAGAGAGAGAAATACAAAGAAAATGAATATATATATATATATATATGTGTGTGTGTGTGTGTGTTCTGTAGATGTTTCGAATTGGCGACGGCGAAAAATCAAGTCATGTAATATTGAATGCTTCAAAATTAAATTTTCGAAGCGCGACTAAGGTTGATTTCAATTGAACAAAAGACAACGAATAAAAAGACGAAACAATATGATCTTCTTACCAAAATCTATTGGCCGGAGGTCGGGAAATTTGGAGCATCTCAAAAAAAAAAAAAAAAAAATTGCATAAAATACTGACGTGATATTTCAACGATGTTCAAAATGCGCACAAACGCAAATGATAAATGATAATTCTTGTAATGGAGTGTGATGTTAACGCTTTAAAGCGTTTGCTATTTGTACCAAAAAGGGTCGACTGCTTACGCCAAAATGAAATGGATAGACAAAAAGACTGAAAAAGACAGAGAGATAGAGAGAGAGAGAGAGATAGAGAGAGAGAGAGAGAGCAATTGAAAAAACCAGACGTTCGAGTTAACCACTTGGAACATACAAATAAATGAATAAAGCAAACAATTCAATGGTTAAAATGATATCAGGAATTGTTGGAATGTGTCTTGATATCCAATAGCCGAACCAAGCCAAACTGGTGTGTATTAGATTAAATGGAAAACGTCAAAAATGCGTTTAAAATACGCACACACAAAATGATGTCGACCACAAAAACGACATATTAAGCAAACACTCAACACAAACCGATATCATATCAAGTGCATTTTGCGCAACATATTCATACACAAATTGTTCGTTGTGTATGTTGTGTATCCAAAATATTCTGATGTGTTTCTTTTTTTTTCGTTCATTTGTACACGTTTCACACGCATGAACCCAAATATATATCGAATTCACATTGTGAATTCAATTGACTAATGACTATTTAATTTAATTTAGCCCATTTTTTTTTTTGTTCGAAAGGTATCTCTCTCACTCGGTTTCATTTTCTCCGTCTCCCTTCGTCAATCAGTTTTCTGTTCCAACACTTGTCGTCGTATATATATTCAATTCAACATTGTTGTTGTTGCTTCTTTTTTTCTTCTCTCGCATAAACAAAAATGGTTGGCTTTTTTTCCGGCTGGTTGTCTCTTTCGCGCCCAACATAATTAAATTCACCCCAAATTTTTGGTCGGCACTCAAAAAATGGGTTAATGGAAATGATATGATCATTGTAGCGAGTACACATTGAAAAGGTATTATATGCATTCCATATTATGACCCACAGTCGGTTGCGCTGCATATAAAGCCGAAATGAATACCCGCTAGAATAAAACGGTGCGCATTTTTTTTTTGTTTGCCTGCGACGGAAGTTACCGTTGACTCTTCTATTTTTTTTTCCTCTCCTTTTCTCTCTCACTCTCCTTTCCCCCACCCACTCTCTCTCTTTCTCTCTCTTTCTGTATTGATTGTTGCGTTTGTTGTTGTTGGCACATTCGTTTTGGCTCAATATGTTCAATTTCATTTCATTTTGGCTTGAAGCGTCGGTACGCTCAATATTGGTTATTCTTATTTAATTACCAGCTTTACATCGCACAAATTTCACTCTGTTTCTTTCTACCCCTGTGTGTATGTGTGTGTCGCTTTGACGAGTTCCTGCCGAAAAATCGTTTGGTTCTATATTTTCCGTTTGTTTCGTAATGCGCCCCCGAATATGCGACACTGAACACATATTTGGCAAATGGCAATTTCGTTGTGCCAACATTCAATTCAATCGTCGTGGTCACTAATCGTCACTGTTATAAAATTGGATTGATTTATTTGCTAAAAGTTCGAATAGCCAACGGTATTCTCGAGATTATTTGATAGAAATTGACGACTTTCTTTTGAATCCTTTTACATTGCACACAACACTCTCTCTAGCTCTTTCTTTCTCTTTCTCTCTTTCTCTCTTTCTCTTTCTCTTTCAATTTCTCACTTTGTCATTCCTATAATTCCGTTCTTTTCCTCTCTATCTCTCGTTCACCTTCTTTATCTCTTATTCAAACAGTTGAAGAATAAGAACTAGTGTGTATGAACGTTAGAGAATTAGAGAAAGACAAAAAAAAAAAAAACGAATTAAGCGGCGAACACCAATTGATTCAATGCTATTTCAATCTAGTTTGGGAAGTCTTTTGTGTTTGTGCTTCGATTTAACTGAGCGATTTTATTATGTGCGGTGGTTGGATCATGATTGGTAATAAAGTGAACTTAACAGACAATCTCATTGAGTGTATTTCATACAGTTTGCAATTCCCCATATCTCTCATATGTTAGAGTGGTTTTTTAATTTTAATTTTTTTTTTCATTCCTGCGAAAACTAGTTTTCAAAGTACGACTTTATTTATGGTGGAATTTTTTTGACTCTATTCGTCTCTTTTAAGTGTCTGATTGCGCGAACGCGTATGTGAGTTTAGTCATGATTTTGAACGCTCTTTTTCTTACTTTCCATCTTTCTCTCTCCCCCTCTCTTTATATATATATATATATATATATATGTGTGTGTGTGTGTGTGTGTGTATGCAATGACTCTTTTCATATGTGCTTCTTATCCTAATGAATAATTGCATTTGTTGAATTTCTCAATGAGTTTCGATGTTGGACTGGGTGTGCGTTGTGTTTTTTTTTAATCAAATAATTGAGTGAAATACCTATAACTTTAATTGATTGGATTGAAAGCAAACAATGGCCAATTTTCCGGATATTCTGGTCTCATATCAATTCCAACACAATTCTCAGTTTTTATTTACATTTTTTTGCTTGTACTTTTCCACTGGCACTAATTTGTTTTTTGGTTTGGCTTTTATTTCTGGCTTCTGTCATTATATATGCATACAAAATTTATGTGATATAGTTTGCTTATCGTTGCTTCTTTTTTTTTATTGCATTCCAACATGATTGATTGGCACATGCTGCGTTTTTTTTTCTCTATTCGTTCATTTTCATGTGTGTGTGTTTGGTTTCGTTATACAATTTTATTCTTACTTTTTGCTGTTTTTTTTTTTTTTTTTTTTTTAAATTTTCGTGTGTTGAGCCGTCATTTGTGCATGAATGCTAAACGAATTTTTCTATATAAATAAAATGCATTGGGTTTAAAACGGGTTAAAAATATCACTAGAAATGGTTTGGCGCGCGTGCGGCTAATTGTTTACGTTATTAAAACTTATTCACTAGGGTTTGATAGCCATTGCATAGTCCGCTAGATATTTTGTGTGTGTTCTTTTTTTCCATTTACATTACATTGCATTTTGCATTTGCTTTTAATTTTAATTTTTCATTTAATTTATTTTTGTTTTGTTGAAGTTTTTTTTACGGTTGGATTTTATGTCTATATTATTTTTGTGCGAATCATTCGGAAAAACTCATTTAGAAAATTTTCAATTTGCACAAGCAAATTAATATTTTTTTTATTTTCGTATCACTACTTTTAAATCAATTGAACGAAATGTGAGTGCAACCTGTATATGAGTATATGCGTGTATTTGTGTATGAAATACAGTGTTGTAAATGCACGACAAATTATTGAGAATAGGGTAGTCAGTGAGAGAAAGAGAAAATTAAAGGGAAAGAGAATGGAAAAGAGAAAAGGACTGACACACATACAGAGTGAGACAGAGAAAGCGAAAGAATGAGAGAGAATGAGAGAAAATGAGAGAGAGAGAGAGAAGGAGAGAGAGAGATGAGTGAGAATCAGAGAACGACCGCAAAGTTTGAAAGCGAAAGCAAGAGCGAAAATGAGGGAGAGAGAAGAAGAGAATGAGAGATTGATTGTTTTTCACAAATGACCATACTGAATGGATATTAAATTAATTGCATTTCGTTAGCGGCATCAGTTTTAATCTTTATCGTAAAGCTTTCGGCAGAAAAAAAATATTTGAAAATGATTTATTTTTTGTATTTTTTGAAAAAAAAAAAAAAAGAAAGTTTAGAGATGAAACGACGAGCTTTTAATTCGAAATTAATCTGTCAGGTTGATCAGCTTTAATAATTATCTTTTTATAAATTTTTAGCGCAATCCAAACGGCTGGTATTGTAATTTGGTGTTATACAAGTTTCCGTGCCAATCGATATTGCCTGATTGTATCGAATGTGATATAAATAAAAATGATTGACATAAACATTCGGTCATTCGAAGTATCGTGCTTGTTGCTGGTCATTCTATTGGAAGGTAAAACACAATCATTTTGACTGTATTAATCTTATTAAAGTATCCCAACAAGTATATCCTTCGTAGCATTTGTTTTTTTTTATTCTCGTTCGTCCAATTCTTTAACAAGCTGATCAATTATTTATGGTTTGGTGCTTTTGATATAATATTTTGTATGTGCGTTTACTTCGTTTTCTATTTTCATTCATTTCTTTTTCTTTTTCCCTTTTTCCTTCTCTTACTCCGTTCCTTTGTCTCTTTCTCTCTCTCTCTCTCTCTCTCTCTCTCTCTCTCTCATCTCTTTTATCGGGGGTTCGTTTTCTCGATAAAAATCTATTTTTGCACATTGTGCGCACAATTGCAAAATAGTGACAGTGATGGGAAAGTGTATATCGGAGTCAGAGGCGGATGCAGACGCAGATGCTAATGCTGAACCATTTGGATCGGCAGCTAATAACTATACGAATGAGGATAAAGACTATGGCGTGACTTGGATGTATATTCCCGATGGTGCGGGCGTTCCACAAGTTGCATATCTAGTTGAAGAAAGTGAAACATCTCGGGGCCGTCGTAAAAATGTCAAAGAATATGTTAATTTTGAGCTATACAAGAAGTGAGTATTTAGCACCATATTGAATTTATAGCAAAAATTCTCTTCAGTTCAAATTATCTTCTCACTCTTCTTCGGTTTTCTTTCCCCCACACTAAAAATTTATATCAAAAAGCGATAGACACACAGCCAATGTCTCAGTGGATGCTAACCAGCACCGCTTCAGTTATTTTTTTTTTTTCTTTTTTTTTTTTTTTTTAAAGAAATTTGTGTGGGTGAGAGAGTCGAAGAAGATCTTATAAACTAAAATGCGAAATGTTGCAAAACAAAATGCCAAGCAACGGAATAAAATCCGAAAAAAAATGAAGAAAAATTATCAAAGAGAAGTGAAAAGAAAATAAGAGAAAAAAATAAGAAAAGAAGAGAAAATAATCACAAAAAGAGAACCAAAAAGAGAAAAAAAAAAACCGAACCAAAGAATTAGTAAATGAATGTCGAAGCAAAATAATATAGGGGATTGGACGGACCAAGAGTGACGCGAATGACCAAACGGAAAAGACGTAGTCTCGACGATTTTGCGGATGCATTCGACAATAGTTTACAAACATACATTGTGGTACATGGTTGGAAATCCAGCTCAAATAGCGATACGGTTCAGGATATCAAGGATAATTATTTAAAAACCAAAGACTGCAATGTAATCGGTAAGTGTATGTTTGCTTTAAAATGTGACTGCGATCGTCATTCTGAATGTGTATCTGTGAGTGCATATTTTTTTCGTGTTTGGGCGGAGAATGCGCTCACAAATCCTCTGATTGTCGTCATTTTTTTTTTTTTTTTTTTTTTTCATTTTATTTTGCTGCTTACCACCAAAAAAAAAAAAATATTCATATGTCGAGGATAACGATTAATGTGCTTGGTGTTTGTTTGTTTTTCATTTTTTCGGTTACTGCAATTTTGCTGTATATATTGTTGGTCGCTAATTAAGCCGTCGATTGGAATGAATTGGCATCGAATAATTTTTATTTTACGCCCGCTCGCCAAACACGTGATGTTGGCAAAACCATTGCTGAAATGATCGACTTTATGTGTAAAGAAAAAGGTGCTGATATCAATAAATTTCATCTAATTGGACATTCGCTCGGCGCTCATACGGTAAATACACAATCATACCATTCAAACACGAAAATTTTTTAATGAGAAAAACAACAGTAAAAACGATAATGCAACAGAAAAAGAAGAAAACAAGGCAGACAATTGTTTTTTTTTTTTTTTTCTAACATTAAACCAAGTGCCAAGAATTTATTATCGCAACACTTACAATTTCTCGTTCGCACATTCATAGGTTGGATACGCTGGCATGTACACTAAGTCTGGCAAAATACCACGAATCACTGGTACAGTATAACATTATCACGAACATATTACCATTTCCGACACCTATATTTCCATTAAACCGTAAAAAAAAGCACTCACACACCAACAAGCACCATGCTCAACCATACATGCTCATCTGCCCATCAGCCCATCTGACCATCTACCCATCTGCTCATATAAACAGCAATCATATACTACCGCATGCACAGGAAATAAGTAAAAGATCTACGAAAATTGAAAATAAAAAAGAGTGAGAGTGAGAGAGAGAGAGAGAGAGAGAGAGAGAGAGAGAATGATACTGATAAAAATCAATGGATTCTGCTTTTCAATTCAATTAGGTTTGGATCCGGCAAAGCCCATGTTTGAAAACATGTCAGACAATGATGGGTCACTAGACAAATCGGACGCTGAATTTGTTGATATTATTCATTCGTGTGCTGGTCTTTTGGGCTACACTAAGCCGTTGGGTCACGTGTAAGTATACATAATCACATTTTTGACCGAAAAAAAAACAACAACAACAACAACAACATTTTCACTTTAATTCATTTTATTTTGTCGAATGTTTACTCATTTGTCAGCGATTTTTATCCAAATGGAGGCCGAGCATCACAACCAGGTTGTAAAGGATTGTACAAAGAGCTTTTAGGTTTGTGTGTAGAATACCTTTCTTTATTTTTATCTCTCTCCCTCTCTCCCTCTCTATATTTCTATGTGAAAAACATCTGAAAATTGTTGCTATAATAGTTGAAAATGGCTTTTGACATCTATTTCAATTTTCAACAACAGAGGCATGCAGTCATGGTCGATCACATCAGTATTATGCAGCATCAATTTTAAAAGAGAATGTATTCACCGGATATCCATGTGCGTCATATGAATCTTACCAGTCGGGCATGTGTAAAAAAGAGAATGGCATTCGAATGGGTGATCCGGTGCCAAAAGCAGCGCGTGGTGTTTACTATTTGAAAACGTCCGGTTCATCGCCCTATGCACAGGGTCGATGAAAATTAGATATTTTTAAGGCTTATTATATATATCATTGATAATGACGGCCCTTCTATTTTGGCATTTTTTGTTTTTTTTTTTGTTTTGTTTTGTTTTGACTTCAAATTTGTGTGTGCAAAATGCAATCAGCAGGCAAGCAGACAGGCAGTAGAACAACAACTACATTAATGATAAGAGTAAATCGTGGACGGAATATCGACTCGGTCGTTGTCATCATTATCGTCGTCGTCGTCGTCGTCGTCGTCGCCGCCGTCGTAGTTATAGTCCTCAATATCATCTTCATACTTGCAAAACTTATCAAACACCAAAAATACCACAGCCACACAAAATTCGTTCAATTCATTTTCACCCTCATACAACTGAAAACATAAGCATCCTTTAAAGAAGAAGAAGAAGAAGAAGAAGATGAAGAAGAGAGAAACATTTTCTTTTGATTCAATTAATTGTATTTGCTACATTGAATTCGGCGCTTAAGATATTTATTTATTTTCATGCACTAATTTATAGTTAAGTATTTATCATTATCATTACTGTTACTGTTTGTTACGTTATTATTTGATGTACACTACTTCCGAAGTTATTAAATATTTATTTGAATGTGGTTTGATCCTCAAACCAACTCAATGGCACGTATTTTGTGCGCTCTCAGTTTGTGCACAAATTCAAGCAACCAAACAACCAACCAAGCAACCAACCAACCAATTGATTGTATGTTGTATAGCATAGCTGCCGAGCCATCAATGCACAAATTACATAAACATACATATAGATAAATGTAGAGATATTCAGATAGTTATATAGATATAATAGATATATATATATGCATGTTGAGAAAGAGAAAATACACATATGAAAATGGCAATGCGAATAAAACCAGATATTTATTGGAAAATTTAATGAAATAATAAATTCATTTTGATTTCTCGAGGTTAAATTAATAATGCTATGATGTAAGATAAAGTACTTATTGCGGCAAAACATTTCGGGAATTTATAGCTTAAATGTCTGTACAATCGAGAGAAAAGTTATTCTCTGTTCTTGCTGGCGCTATAAACAAAATTGATCAAATGCAAGCGACACACAACCAAAGTAAAACATTGTATATGAATATTCCTCTGAATTGAACCGAATTAGGATGGAAAAGAGGTTTGTTTCAAGCATCCACCACCGCATACTTGAACCCCAGTTGTAGTTAAAACGCTTGACAAGAGCATGACTTGAGCGCACACTTTTCGCTAACGAGATATATATTTTTACACAGTCATATCTACGTATTTTATTAATGCACGCTTATTTTCTACATCGAAAGAAAAAAAAAGCGAAAAAAACAGAGCGAAAAAATGAAAATGTGAGGGGAAAAAGGAAGAAAGAAAAAGATAGAGAGAGGGAGAGAGAGAAAGATTTAAATTTTTTTCTAATTTGTTCATTCTTCATTTGAAATTAAGATGAGCATATAAACAACGAACGAAGCAGTGCAAATTAGAAATGAACCACCCTCTCTTATTGGCATCAACACATGCGGGGGCAATGAAACGAATAAAAAACAGAACTGAAGCGAGAAAATAAAATAAAGTAATGCGAACACACAAAAAATAGCTGAGCGGAATTTTCGTGCAATAGACGAAATCGTTTAACCTTTAACCTCTTAACAATATTACCACTGAATTAGAATGAAAGCACAGCAATTTTTCCATGTGTGTTTTTAACGCAGAAAATCAACGGCAAAGTAACACAAAATCCCGCACAAAAATGAAAATGATGAACACAGGATTGCAATACCAGACCAAATGGAAGAAATAAAAACTCTCTCTCTCTCTCTCTCTCTCTCTTTCTTTCTTTCTTTCGTTCTTTCTTTCTTTCTTTCTTTCTTTCTTTCTGCCTCTGATTTCAGATGAAAAGAATGTAAAAAAGAAAACAGATGATGATGATGATGATGAGGCGAGGAAAAAACTTAGTAACGATTGAAAAGTTCGAAGCATGGCAGTTCGTAACTAGGGATCAAATAAGACGCATCGAATCGAGACACCATCGAACGAATGTCGTCAGTCAGGTTGTTATACCATCCATTTTCTTGCTCTGAACCATCAAATCTATGGATCCTTTGTTCTTGGTCGAAACATCGTTGCAAAACTGGAAATTTGCTACACAGCAACGGTAACAGCAGCAGCAGAAACACGAAGTCTTTCTCTTTCTCTCTCTCTCTCTCTCTCTCTCTTCTTTCGTTCTTCCTGTCTATCGTTCTCGTTCGCTCTCAATTACTTTGTTTCTCTTGCGTTCCATTCACATTGGGGATTGAATGCGAGACACTAACAATATCGTGCTCAACAATTTATGCACGTGTGCAAACGAAGAAACCCCAGAAAGTTGCGATGACTACGTGTGTGTATTTGTTGTGCGCCTCACTGAACTTCTGTCGGAATGAATTCATATCAATTCGTGTGCATTTTCTCCTCGTTCGTTTGTTCGAATGAATCCCCAATCTATTCTTCTCTTTTTCTCTCTTTCATTTATTTTCTATTTGTGCCTCTCTTGTTACTCTCTCCGCTCACTCATTCATTGCCATTACATCTCTTTGTGTTTTTTTTTTTCCTTTTCCATCCTACACGGCTCTGGAGACCATTACAAGCCAACAGTCCGCATATTCAGATTTGACACGGAAAAAGACGAAAGGTAGTAAATATTTTACACTTGCATGGAAATTCAGTTGGCACAGAACAAAAAAAAAAAAAAAGGAAAATCATCATCATTATTGAAATGGTTTAACACGCACCGAAAAAAAGAGAAGCAAAAAAAAAAAAAAAAGAAATTGCCCCAAACGTGTAACATTCGATTTTTGAGACGTGTTCTCATCGGTTTTTTCGGCTCTCTCGGCTCTTCCGCGCGTAATAGAATGCGAAATCGCCTTCACTCTCCTCATATCGTGTCATGTTTCAACCCGATTTGAATATTCAACACTGTGTATTGCTGCTGCTGTTGCTTCTGTTGCACTATACTGACTCTGCTTTTCTGTTTCGCTGTTATTTGAGCAACGTACGCGACCAAAATCTGTAGCATTTTTCGATATGTGTGTTTTGTGGAGGAGCCCATAATCCATCTGAAATTCAGTGAAAATCAAAATGCGTATATACGATCGATTTTAATCTACATCCATCGAATTACTTTTATTGAAAATCCATTGACAGTGTAACGTGATTCTGATTCAGTTTGTGATAAAATTGTCTACATTGTACAGAGCGGGCAAATGCCATGAAAATCGTCCATGCAAAAGGTTCCCCCACGTAACAATCAGTTGAAATATCGTCTGTGCCACCGATTTTTCATTTTTTTTTTTTTTTTCACAGTCACCGTTACGGTGTCCATTCGTTTCCATTACGAATTACGATCAGTTGGGGAAAAAACGCAGTTCAAACGGAAATTCTTTGGCCTGACAATAGATAAAAATGAAAATCGTTTTGAATTCTTGACTCTTATAATTAGAAAAAAAAAAAAAAATTCTTTACATTAGAATACGCAACAAACATATCATGCTATAATCGAATATATGTATTTTGATATTTATATTTTGCTCCACTCTTCGTTACGATTGCTGTTTCTATTTCTATGTTTCCGTTTTTGTTTCTGTTGTTGTTGTCTTTGAGGGGGAGAAACCGATTTTATGACCATTTTACGAATACGATACCAGCGATAACACAGGCCGAAATGATGAGCGAACATTGTTACATGGGAATGCGGATACACATGTAGAGGCACAACGCACCAACCATGTGACCATGTACCATGTAAAATGTTGCTGTATAGAGCAATGGATGAGATGCACACCACACACAAAATGTATTAAAACGTTGCTCATTCGCTTGTTCTCTCTTTCGCTCTCTCTCTCTCTCTCTCTCTCTATCTCTATCTCTCTCTGTTTCTCTCACATACACTCAATTATGCTATTTACTCCCTTCCTCGTATTCACCAGAACCATCACGTTACATACGCCAAACACAAAACCATCCATCCATCCATCCATCTATCCAACAAAAATGCGAGCGTGCTTCTGTACCACTGTTACACACATTGTATGCTTGACTCTATGCACACACACACTCTCTCACTCTCTTACCTCCCTCTTTCTTTCTATCGCTCTCCTGCTTTTCCTCTCTCTCTTTTTCTCTCAATTTTCAAAGTGAGAAATTCTATTCTAGAGGGATATTTTTAAATTTGGCGCATGTCTTTTAAGGGTAGACATTTAGATTGGTTGTGTGTGCCCCTTTCAATTATAAATTACAGCTACAGCATACTAATGAAATATCTTTCTCTTTCCATGCAACGAGTCAATAGCGATAACGATGACGACGACGACGACAACGACGACGACGACGACAGTGGCTACAACTACACGACTAGCAGCAACAGAAGCAACAGCAATATCGTCAACAACAGCTATACGACCATTGAATCCGAACTTATAAAGCAGAGGATTGTATGTTTTTGTTTGGTTCATTCGCATTCAGTCTTAATATCCCTCACCAAGGCGCCGGTTTACATACATAAAATAAACGGAACACATCAGTGTGACGAAAAGCGAAAAAGCGAGAAAAAAAAAGAAATCACAACCCGAACCAAAAACGGAACGACAACAAACACTCGCTGAGAAAATCTAAGAGCCAACAGTAAGCAGTGTACAGATACAGCGTAAACACACAATAGTACAACGCGCTACGCACTTCGAAACAAATTTTCCTCCGTGAAAACGTTCGAAATCATCGAGAGCAAAAAGCTAGTCTTCAAATCATATCGAATCATTTACAGGACGGAGAGTCAAAAAAGAGCTTGCATAAAGGAAAATAAAGAAGAAAAATATAGCGACAGATAAAGAAGAAAATAAAATCGAAACAAAAACCAGAGAAAATAAGGGAAAAAAAACAAACAAAATAAACGGTACAGAGAGAGAGAGAGAGAGAGAGAAATAGAGAGGGACAGAGACGAAGAAGACATTCATAGCACACAAACAGGACAGCAGATACCCGAAAAGAGAGAAGAAAAAAAAAAACAAGAAAAGTGGCAGCAAATCCAAGAGTAAAATCGCACGAACAGCTAAAATCCCAAAAGTAAATTTTTGCTTACACACGACACACCATTCACTCACTCTCGGTCGGATGTTCATCACATTCTGTTTCGACGATTTAGTTTAGTTTGTATGTTAAACACGAACAAGTAACACATATTATTTGGACTTTAAAAGATATCGAATGTGAGTGCATTTGAAAAAATAGCGCGAGCTTAAATGTTTCTGAATTGACAAAATACGATCAGACACACAAACTCACATACGAACACGAACATCAAAATTATACTCAATTGGTGCTCACGGGAAATTTATTGTGTATATTCCACGGAATAGGCAACCGATTCTTCTATTTGAGTTATTCAGTATTTTTCACGGGAAAATGGTTTAATTTCATTTTCATGTTTCGTTTACTTTGTTGAATGCTGAAGATAATTTTATCAATTTTTCTTAGGCCATATTTTGTCGGTTAACATTTTGTGTGTGATTTTAACATTTTGGTTGAATCTTGTTTTTATTATTATTGTTGTTGTTCGTGACACATTTCAAATTTAAGTTCATTATCAAGAGTTTTGATCGAGAGAGCGCGAAAAGTACAAATTGAAAAAAAAAAATTAATTAAATAAAAGAACTGCGAAAAGAGAGCGGAAGACATTTGAACGGAAAACCGAAAAATATTTAAAAAAAAAAAAAAAACATTTAAAAAAAAACTGAAAAGAAGAATATTTCGAATCAAGTGTTGTGCATTTCTGTTTATTTTTTGTTTGTTTGTTTGTTTCGATAGAGAGACAGAGATAGAAATTCAGATTGAAAGAATAGAATAAACGTGAAGCAGAAAGCTAAATAAAATCGGTTGAAGATAGAAAATAAATCGACAGCACGATTGACGACGGTGAACACGCGACCATTCGACAACAAAATCAACGACGACGACGACAACGGTGTGACGGTGACGGCGACCACGAATACATATTTGCTTGATATTTTGTTTTTGAAATTTATTGTAATTTTTTATTTTTGTCGCCAATTTCACGCGCTTTATAATATAACCGACCAACCGAACCAATCCAACGAACAAGCGACCGGCAGTAGTGGTGGTGGTTTTTTTTTTATTTTTTTTTTTTTTTTTGGGTGATGGTTTGGTGAACGAAAAAGTGTCACGTAAAATTAAGCGATTGAAATAAAGTGAATACGAAACGATTGTAACAGCAGTTAATCATGAAATGTGAACGATTTATTTTGCTATATCAACTGATTGCTTCAACAACAACATAAAAGCTCATCACGATCGCGCGACAAGGTATAATATTCATTTTACTCTCCATTTCCCTTTTTAGTCTATATTCCATCAAGCAAGCAATATTTTGCGTTGTGCACTTTAGTTTAGCATAGTTTGTCCCATGCGGATCACTTTATTCACTTCATACTCATCATCATCATCAAAAACAACAACAAAATCAGAAGCAGAAGCACCACAAGAAGAAGAAGAAGCCACAACAACAACAACAACAACAACAACGACAACAACAACGACAACAATCGCAATAACACCACGAATAACGTTGCGTGTATGTCTCATTTTCCACTATACTGTTGTGGAACAGGACGAGCGGCAGTCACTGATGTTGATGATGATGATGATGTAGTAGAAGAAGTTAGCTTGTTGGTAATTATGATATGCATTTTACCGTACGCACGATTTGTGTAATGTTTTGTTTACGATGCATATGAAATGTGAATATATATATGTATGTGTGTGTGTATGTGTGTGTTTGTATAAAAGAAAAAGGAAATAGATAGATAGTGAGTACACTTTGCACAACGTTACATTACAACCCCCGCGTGCCGTTGCTAATGATACCCAGATGGGGATATTGAAGAAACAAGGATAATAATGACAGGCCACCCTGCGTCAAACCAACTACCTTCGGGCAGGCAAAAATTATTATATATGTACACATAATCGCTACAATCTACACAAAATTTAATACAATATTTTGGCTTTATTTGAACACGGTTAATGGTATTATTATGAAAAATTAAGAAATTAAATATAAAGTGGTAGAAAGCAAGCATCTCAGCCAATATTTACTTATTTTCTCTCTCACTCTCTCTCTCTCTCTCTCTCTCTCTTCTTTTCCACTTTTATTTCCACTTCCACTTATCGTCGTTTTTTGTCTCGTTTCGGGTTTTGAATCTTGTCGTTTTCTCGTCATTTCACTTGTTTTATTTTTCCGTTCCATTCGGTTCCTTCAGTGTATTTTGGCTGGCTGGCTGCTTGCTTGGTTTGTCTTTCTTTTCTCGGTTCACATTTCGTTGATTCGTTTTTTTGTTTTTTCTTTGCTACCTCTCTCCCCTTCTCTCTCTCTCTCTCTCTTCCTTTCTCTTGTTATTTTTTTTCACTTTCGTCTCATTCTCGTCCTTATTCTTGTTCTTTCTCTCTCGCTATCTCTAATTAGAGTTCTGTTGTTAAATTCTGTCTGTATAACGTGTTGAGGGTTTTTTCTTCGGTTTGCCATTCATCGCTGTGTGTGTGTGTGTGTGTGTTTGTGTGTGTTTGCACAATAGCTCTACATTTGCAACTTGGTATAATTTTATCGTGAAGTGTTTGTATATTTTCGGATTGAATGGATGAGTAACTATTTCAAACGATGAGGTATGAGAAGGTTTAAATAAGAAAAGTTCAGTTGATTTAGCTCGGTTGGTTGTAATGAATGAGCTGAGGTTGAAATTTTGAATTTTGCAAAATGTTGAATGCTCGTTACACGTCAAAAACTGTGCTCACTCGCACCGTCTATTTTGTGGCCTGTTGTTGGCAACCAGAAAATTTCTTGGAAATATCATTCAGCTTCTCGTAGTTTTGTGTATTGCAATTTTCGTTATGAGTCGCAAAGTGGCAGCAATAGCAACAACAAAGCGAAAAAGCAAAAACAGCAGCAACAACAACAATAAAGTTATAGAGAAACATAGAATGGGAATGAGAATGGGAATGAAAATGGGAATGAGAATGAGAATGAGAATGAGAAAGATTTAAAATGCAGAATGTTGAATCGTGGACGGTAGATTGCATACGTCACATACATGAGATTAAACGAAATGTCTATGTTGAATGTTTATCATTCAATTGCTCTTTGGTTACGTGTTTTAGTCGATTAGAAATATGGTATAGCTTGTCATGTACAAGTACATGGTTTCTTTCTTCTATTTGCATTTCAAATATCGCTGTCAGAATTGACTTAGTTGCAATTTGCCATCCCGAGCAATTTCAAAAAATTCATCATCCCAAATATGATTATTTTCAAGTTTTGCGATGCGTGTTCGCAATTTTTCCATTCTCTGTGTTTTACAGCTCGATTATTATTTGAAATTGGGATATTTTGACGTAGATTTTGTGTTTGAACACTAGTGAGAGATAGAGCTACAGATAGACCAAAATGAAAATCACCCAAGATTCTCAATGCTTTGAAATATTTCAATTGGGTGAGAAGGGGGACGGGGTGGTGGTGGTGGTGGTGGTGGTGAGTAACTTTACAAAAGTGGCGGTTGGCTACAATTTATCCAGTTTCAGTGTTTATTAATACAAATGCATACACGCACATATCATACGGTCGCACAAATTCAATCCATTTATTCACATAAAATACAGCAAGTATTATATCCAATAATAAAGCACACACCACTTCCAATGGCATTATACGTTCATTCAATATCATACACGAGTTATTTATTTATATATGTATTTCAAACGAAAAAAAAAAAAACAAACGAACCAGCCAGCGATAGAGTGAAGAAGTCAAAGTTTTGAAAGAGTGAGAATGATAGTAAGACAGCGAACGAACGAAGGAAGGAAAGAGAGTGAGATAGCAAAGCATGCAGATAATTCATGAATTAAAGTCAATTCAGAGCCAAAATACACATGACAATCGCATGGCAAACAGCAACCAAAGCATTGGCAATAGCCAAGATGAAGATTACGGATTATTCAACTGGATAAGCACCAAAGTGAAAATGAAATAAACCCAAAAACAACAACAACAACAACAACAAAAGCAACAACTGACACAAGACGAGATTTGAAGAGAAAAAACGTAGGGAATAACGCGAGCTCTTGCTCACAACAAATGCGCGAATAGCAACACAAGACAAAACAATACCAAGTCAAGCTAAGCGAAACAAAAATACTTACGTACATAAAGAGAGTGTGAGGCAGAGAGAGAGAGAGAGAGAGGCAGAGAGACGGAGGCAGAGAGAGAGAAAGAGAGATAGAGAGGGAGAGAGAGAGAGGGAAACAGATAGAGAGAAAAAAGGGAAAAAAAAATTCCGATCGAATAATATAGAAGTTTTATCGGCATTGGTGCAGGTGCTTATCGTTTATAATTTACCCACCTCAAATCAAATGTCCATTTTATTGATCGCCGTAATATTACCATCGTGTATTTCGTATCCACACAATATACAATACACACGTTCGGTACACACATAATGCTTGGTGATTAGGGTGCTTCAGCTTAATAATGTGTGTATATATATGTGTGTGTATATCGTCTTATGTTTTGGCCATTTGCTTCTATATGTTGTTGTGTTTTTCTTTCGTTTTTTTTTTCTTCTTTCCAATATTTAGATTCTGTTCGTTTTGAGAAATGAATCTGACCCTTGTATATATTATATATCCAGTAATTCGAATTTTTTACATTCCAGTGACGACGACGATGTCGACGACGATGAGAGAGAAAGAGAGACGGCTTTGGCCGCCGTTTTACAAACAACTATCACATTAGGCGATTATGTTGAATTGATCGAAACTAAATCAAAAAGGCCAAAACAATCAAAAACAACGAAATTCAAGAAAGATTCATGAGATTATATACCAATCTCGAATATAATTCTTGGCTTTTCTTTCCGGAATGTACTGTAATCTTACAAGAGTGCATAGTGGCTTTTCCCCTTTTTATCTTATTATTTTCGATTTATTCGAAATGACCCTCGAAAAACGAGATAATGATATTTTCAATTGTTCAAGTGGTTCGATTGATTGAATCAGAACTTTTTAATAAATTATTGTTGGGCAATTTTCACTAGGTATTTTACACACATTCGGATACTATCATCACACCTTTTCTTTTTCTTCGCCCATATTCACTTACTCTTTCTTTCTCTCTCTCCCACTCTTTCTTCCTCTTATTTTCATTTTCTTTTAACTTTGTTAAAATTAAAACAAATAAGCCGCTATCAACCCCATCTGGCTTGCAGCACGATCTCAAACATTGTGGTCGTCACATTCTGTTCTTTTGCTTGTAAACTACTGTAACTGGGAAATTGCAAGAGACAGAAACAGTACGCTGTATGAATATACTTCAGTGAAGCGACACAGAAAAGAAAGATAGAGAGAGAGAGGGAGGAAGAGAGAGAGTGAGAGAGATAGTATGGTGGAAGGGAGAAAGAGATTAAATGAGGTCCAGATATTGGACTAAAGAGCTTTGTTTTGAACCACTCTATTGATGATATTATGCTGTGTGTATGTGGCTAGATGGCTATGTAATGTGTGTGCTTGGCTGATTTTATTTGTCTATCTAGGCGATTTTATACGTAAACAGGCGATTTTGTTGTGTCTTGTTGGGTATATATTTAGTTTCCAGTCGATGATATAAAGCAAAATAAGAAAATTCTTTGTGAAACCGAATAGAAATGGAACAAAGAGAGATAGTTAAAGGGAGAAAAAGAAATAGAGAGAGAGAGAGAGAGAGAGAGAGTGAGATAGCAAATGTAAAATTGAACTTCAGAGACAAAAAAGGGCAAGAAAATGGATAGAGAGAGAGAGAGAGAGAGAGAGAGAGAGAAAGAGAGAAAGAGAGAAAGAGAGAAAGAGAGAAAGAGAGAAAGAGAGAAAGAGAGAAAGAGAGAAAGAGAGAAAGATAGAAAGAGAGAAAGATAGAAATAGTTATAAAGTGCGACCGAAAAAGTGTGAGTGAGAGCAAGAGTAAGAACATGAAAGAAGAAAAAGAAGAAAAAAAAAGTCGTTCAGTTTACCAGTTTTTACCCTAAAAGTCAGTGAAGTGTGCATTAGATTGTTGATAAAAATAGATGTGTACCCAATATTGGCACAGCCAGCGTGTAGCCAATATTACTCGGAATATATGCTTATATTATTATAATCATATTGAGTAGCAAAGGCAACAGCGCAGCAGCAACAGCAATAAATAAACAGAAAGCGTATCAAATCGACACCACGCACGGGCCAGCAGAACAAAAACAGACCTCGTATAACACAGAACCAACAAAAGAGAGAGAGAAAGAGACCCAATGCAAAATCACTGTTTGTAAAAAAGAACATATAATGTTGAACGAGAATTTCCATCAGAGAAGAAGTTAGAAGACCATATAACATAGCATAACATACAAAGTCATAAACATACGCACGCTTAAATAGACCATAATCAGAGAAATGCAGAGAAAGAGGAAGAGAGTGGGGGGAGGCTGGCTCCAAATTCACTCTCCACGCAAAAAAGACGATGAAGTATGCGAGTGAGAGAGAGAAGGAGCGAGTGAGCGAGTGAGCGAGTGAGCGAGTGCATATAAATAAAAATAAATAACAATAATAATATGAGGTATGGCCCGATCGCGATTATCCATTACTCGATTGAATGTTTTCCTTTCGGTATTTCTGGTTCATAAGCGACATGGAAAACACACACTTTGGCCTTTACCATAAACGTGTATGTATGAGTTCAGTGTACTATCAGCAGACACAAGCAGCTCGTTTACCCAATATATAAATTGTCATTCGCGCGTACACACATGAATATTTTGCTCTACAACAATATAATTCGATACCATTACTGCAAATATACCAAATCCATTTGCATTTCGACTTCATGATACATTCTTTCAATCTCATTTTTTTCGTTTTTTTTTTTTCTTTTTCTTTTTCATTTCTTTTCTACTTCAGTTGCTAATGGTCGTATGTTTGGTGTTAGTTTTCGGCTCCAAAATTCGCCTCTCACATTCAAAATCATCAGCGGGCCATTTTCGCAAAATTCCAAGCGATTCATTCGCATTGCCTCCACCAGAAAAAGGAATTCCTAAGTTCAAAGTATCAAGAGTTTGAATTCATTTTGAAAATCCATGTGGATTTGAGAGCTTTAAGAGTCAATAAAAATAAATCCAAACTTGTCTAAGTTCATTTTGTAAATGCAAATATGAATGTCGAATGTAAATGTTTTATAATGCATACGCATACATAGATCAGACAGACACACAAAATCACACACATACACATCGTGTACGTCTGATTTTTGTTTCTCTTTCACTATTTCCATATCTTGCCATTTCTATAGCCACACATTTTCTTGCATAATTTCTCATTCTCTCTCTCATTCTCTCTCTCATTCTCTCTCTCTCTATCTCTTTCCCTCTTTCTCTCACTCTTTCGCTTTTTCTCTTTTTTTCTCTTTCTCTTTCTCATTCTCTCTGTCCCTCTCCCTTTCTCTCTCTCTCCCTCCCTCTCTTTCTCTTTCTCTCTCTCTCTATCGCTCGCTGTGTCTCTCTCTCTCTATCGCTCGCTGTGTCTCTCTTTAGCTTTCCATCTTTCTTGCTCTCTTTGATTTTCTATCTCTAGCTCACTATCTCTCTATCGCTTACACAATTCCAACTTCCTGACACTGTCTTGTGTTGATCCGTTCAGGCGGATAGCGGTATTGCAGTGTCTTGGGCTCTTCCTAAATAACTATACAACACATGGAAATTGTAAAACTCACAAACTAGTTAAACTTCATTTCATAAGCTTTTAAGTCTCTCTGAATTACGAAATGTTTGTGTTTTATGTTAGTTTCTTTTGCTACTACTACTACTACTACTACAATTTCTTCATCATCATCATCATCATCGTCATCGTTTTTTCTTCTTTTTTTTTTTTTTTGTCGTTGGTTGGCCATTTTCTTGTTCATTGCAGTTGCTGACTTGGTGTTTCCTACGAACATTTTGCGTTGCCATCTTTTCCAAAGATCTTTTCTACATCTTTTGCCACTTATAATGTGTTTAGCTTCATGCGCCCATTGTGAATACTACTCAATTGATAGATGGAATGAGAGGAAGGAGCTTGTGCGTGTCTCATCTCTTTTATTTGGCCATTTTATATTCGTCGTGTGCCTCTCACTCATTTCTCTTTTCACTTGAATTTAGCTTTTTATCTGATTCTATAGTTTGTTTATGTGATTTTTTTTTTCTTTTTGTCATGTGAGTGTGTGTGTGTGTGTGCATGTTTATGTGTATGTTTCATCTTGTTCATTCTTCTGTATGCATCACAAAAGCGTGAGCAATAGCGCTCATTGTGTATGTATTTTTCTTTTTTTTTCCGTTGTTGTTGCCTCGATCAACTCGTCACATTTGTTGTTGCTGTTGTCGACATGAAAATGACCCTTTCTTGAAAGGAAGTTAAATTCATTGTCGTTGTCATAAAACGCCTTACAATATGGCGTCACTTCAACACGTCTTAATCGAAGGGGAGAGACAAACACAAAGATTGAACGCTAAGAATTGTGAGCATGTAATCAATTATTTGCTGATTGCATCTTCCTTCACCGATGAAAATCTCGAATAATTTAATAACTAAAGAAAATGCCATTGTTTTGTTTTCCATTGGCCATCCGTAAATACACAATAAGCTCTATCTCTTCTTTGCTCTCTGGTGAATGAATCGATGAGAGTTCAAGTGCAAAATCCTTCACTACACGATTCTACACGATTACGAGATGCATAAATAGAACACTGAGAGATAGAGATATAGAGCGAGTGATGACGAGACAGAGAGATAGATAGAGATAGAGAGAGAAAACAGCAAGGAATATCATTAAATGTGATGTGAATTACGAAATCCAATCTGATTGAAGACGACATTCAACAATGAAAATCGAAAATTAGTTTTGTTGAAAATACGTTGAACGGCACAAATACATAATTAACTCCGTTTTACAACAGGGTAATACCAGCATTGCACTTGGACATTATCACTTTGATTCCGATTTCGATTATGGCTTGTATTACGTTCGCTACTCTGCGTTTACTTCGATTTTGGTTCCGTTCAATTTTCCCTGTAAATTTTTGCTTTATCGCTCCTTTATACTTTGCTTGTCGGTAGTTTGGTCTATTGGACGGTTGGTTGGTTGGTCGGTCGGTCTGTCGGTTTTTGTTCGTTCAATGCATGTGCACTACAATATATATTAACGTGCTGCCCCGATTGGGCTGATGCTTTGCCGTCAGCATACAAAAGTCTTTGACTTTTGACAAATGACTCATTTGTTCTAATTCGTAACCATCGCCTCTCAATTCTCTTCTCTCTACAAGATAGAATATTTTTTATTTCTTCTGCTGCTGCCTTTCATTTGGTTTCCCATTATATGTGTGGTATACATTTAGTTGCTTTATTGCATAAACATACCTTGCACACAATGACAAAGAGCAACGCGATAAAGTCACTTTCTCTGTATTTCACTCACTCTTATTCATTCTCAGTTACTCGTTACTGACACTTGTTCACTATCGCTATCACTCACTCAAGAGGCATTTTGCCCAAAAAATTAAGGAATTGATGCAGAAGAACAGGAAGACTTTGGCAATGAGTTTGTGTAAACCTTTTGTAACACACCGATCGTTCATTGTCGCAAAATTCGAATATTCGAATGTGTGTATTGTATGCAGAGTAACACCCTGCAGCAATATTTATTTCAATATACGTTCAAAATGGTACATATATAATATAAAGAAATGAGCGAGTGAAAGAGTAATTGAGGGACTGTGTGAAAGTGGTGGAGTAAATCGAAGAGAGAGAGAGAGAGAGAGAGAGATAGAAAGATTGTACAATTCAATGTATATTGAAGTACAATACCGTGTACATTGTTGGTACAACGAATATGAACATGAATAGAAAATATACACTGGAAGTGATACGAAATGAACAATATTTAGTTAATGATAGGGATAGTGGCGTAGTGTGATTGAGTTTCAAATGTACAGAAAGCATTGAAAGAGAATGTACTAGATAGATGGATAGATAAAGAACCAAAGCACATGGAGATGAAAATGGTATGGAATGGAATAGAGTGAAGAGGTACAAAGTTGAAAGCACAAAGTCACCAAACTAAGTACAAATATGTAATTACATGGTGGAGCAGCATTCTCAATTATTGAATGACTTCGTACGTGTGCCAATGTTACGGCAACTGAAAATGATAAAAAGAGTGAGAAAGAGACTAAGAGAATGAGAGAGTGTGACTGAGGCGAGATTCAGTGAGAAATGGAGGCATTGGCTTGCCTTGCCGTGCCGCTGTTGCTATTGCATGTGAATGCGTGTTTGTTTTTGTTCATCGCCCATAAAATGTGCTAAACGCACTTGGCGATACACTTTTGTGTTGAATACAACAGCCTTAGCTATTACATAGCCGAGTCCATGGATTTATAGTTTCCATAGACTGGTTCGTTATTTTTTCTTTCTCTTTTCATTTTCCCTCTGTATCTTCGTTTTTCGTTTTGGAAGGGTAGTGAAAATGTTCCACTTCGAAATTGACAACACAGCAAAAACAAATGCGATTGAATTGTCACTGAAGAGATAAAGAGGTCTGGCGACTATGGATGAGTTTTGAATTTCCAAAAAAAAAAAGAAAGAAAAACCGTAACGTGACATTTCTTTCAAACTCAAGTCGACATTATATTCAATGAAGACGATTTTAGGGTTCGAAAAATGCTGAAATTTCTAGTAAGAGATTGTTCGGAGTACAAAGAAAATCCGCCCCCTCAATTCATACTTGTTCACACATATTTTCACGATTTTTTTTTTTTTCAATGTGTCTGTGTGTGTGCGTGATTGCGCTCGTTTGGGTGAATAGTTGAAACCCCGTTATCATCGTATCAAAGTGAATAACAACACTCACAATTAATGCGATGGCATTTACACCAAAAAAAAAGGGCGCAACTCCAGCAAGCAAATAAAACGGTCCAGTCTATCGAAACACGGCAATGGTAATAGCAACAGCATTTATTCTTTTATATGGGTATTCTAACGTATACACAAACACATATGCATATCAAATTCTCCGGCTACAATCTTAATAAGACAGCAAACATAATGTGCCGTTTATCGCTGATGAATTTTTCGTAGAATTGTGAGAGAAAATCGCCTTCGTTCTTCGCTTCTTCATTCTCTCCTTCATTCAATCGTTCGCTCACTCACCATAAACCACTTCACAAAACACACGCTAGCGCACACACATAATAGCAGATAGTGAACTTTAACAAACGCACTGATACTGGCAAATGGATGTGCCTTTTGTTTTGTGATCTCTATTAAAGTGTATATTTGTATACCTATGAAATGTGTTATTCACACATTTCCGAAATGCGCTAGCGTAAGTATTTGCTGAGTTTTATTATCTTGGTTGTTTTTGTATTATTTCTCTCTCTCTCTCTCTCTCTCTCTCTCTCTCTTTTTTTTCTACCTCTGAATCTCTCTGCCTTTCACTCTCCCTCTCTCTTCTTCTTTGTCTTTCTCTTTCTCTTTCTCTTTCTCTTTCTCTCTCACTCTCACTCTCTCTCTCTCTCTCTCTTATCTCTCTCTCTTTCTCTCGCTTTTTCCTTCTCTCACTATATCTCTCTACTTCTGTCTCTGTCTCGGTTTCTGTTGTTGGCTTTTGCCAGAGGTCTCCTAATAAAAAAGCCAACAAGCCAATGTGATTTTATATGCTTTTGTATAGAAAAGAGCGAGTGCGCTCGTTCTTGCTCACACAACTTTTAATCAAAACAAATAAACTTTGAGGAAAAAAAAATAGCGACGAACAATAATAACAACAAAAACAACAACAACAACAACAACAACACAGCAACAAAAATGAAGAGCAACCACCCGAACGAAATTTATGAATACCAAAACCAAACAAAAGCAATATTATTGTACAGTGTACATTGAGATGAAAATGAGAATAGAATGAGAAGAAAAAGCAAAACGAAGAGGATAGACAAGAGATGAGAATGGTGTTGGCGGCAATGGCAACGAATGAAATGAAAGATTCGATACAAAAACGGCGCATATCAAAATCACCGTGTTTCACTCATTATAAATTGCTTATCTCTAGCCTCAGTCCCATTATCATACGCTTATCAATGTTTAGTATGTTGAAATACAATGCAAATCCAAATAAAATTGCATCAATGGAAAAGTAGGCGTTTATTTTATGTATGTGTATTCACAAACGCACAAAAATGCTTGTTTGTTTGTTGATTTGGTGTTGAAAATACCGAGAAAATTTTCAGTTCGATTCATGAGTTTCATGAGATAGAGAGGCAGAGAGGGAGAGAGGGAGAGAGGGAGAGAGGGAGAGAGAGAGAGAGAGTCGCACACATCGAAATTTAAAACCTGAATTCAATACAATTCTCATCAACATCAACAGCGGAACAAACACAAAAATGAAATTAAATCCAAAATAAATGAATGAGCGATTGAGTTCATATGTGTATTTGAAAATATATTTGTTGTTGACGAAGCCATCGTGTCTATCTATATCTTTATATGTAAAACTGACACTGTTGGCTGCCGGGGAGAGACTGTGATTCCAAAAAAAAAAAAAAAACTGGCTGAAAATGAAATTTATATATATACATATTTATATGTAACACGAAAAAGGCACATCATCATTATCAATTTTGATTAAGAGAACGGTACACATCCAAGTGGATCAACAAACAATGCCAACAAATACGCAGCATACACATACGCACATCCTCATACAAACACAGACACATGAAATACAAAGCTAGTCCAGTGAAATAAAATACAGAAGAAAAACGAAATCAGAAAAATATAAAAATAAAAAAAAGTATAAAAATCAGAAAATAAAAAAAAATGAACATGTGAACGCACGCGTCAACTCGCGCATCACCCTGCCAGACGCAATTTATAGCATTTCTGGAAAGCAAATACAAGAAAATAAAATTAACTGATTGTTCTAACGCTGCTGCAATTTCTTTTACTCCATCGTTGTACTGTTGTTGCTGTTGGTGTTGGAGATTTTCTTTTCACTTGAGTGTTCTTTTTTCTCTTTGTTTTTTTTTTTCTCGAATTTTGTGAAACAGAGTTTTTCTCTTTGTTGCTGCTGATGATTTGTACGATTTCAAATATTGTCGAAATAACGAAGCCACACGAATACCGAGCAAGTATCAATGCCGAAATCTTATCTCGACGAACCAAAGTACCGCCACAAAGCCGTAGCAGATAATCGTAGATGGGGTCGAGAGATGATCAATTTTTTCTTTAGTTATGTTCCTGATGCATGAAACAACAAAATGCTTTTTTACTCTCACTTTCTCTCTCTCTCCCTCTCTCTCTCTCTCTCTCTCTCTCTCTCTCTCTCTCTCTCTCTCTCTCTCTCTCTCTCTCTCTCTCTCTCTCTCTCTCTATTGCTTACACATGCTATTTCACTCGCACGCTCTAGCACATGCTCTTTCGTCCTCGCTCTCTTTCTTCTTCAGTCACTTGTTCATTCGATTTTCTCTTTTTCACTGTTGTTAATTCCAATCTCGAGTTATGTATGATTGTCTGTTTATCAGTTGTTTGACTTTCGTATCGTTATCAGTTTGTTTGACTTGAAATCGAGGGGAATAGAACTGAACTGAACTGAAAAATGAATCACAAAAAAAAAAATCATCCGTTCAACATACATATTTTTTGTATGACATTGTGCAAAAGATTTTTGTATGACATACACGTAAAATACGATACACCTCTCTTGCTAATTCTCAAAGTCAGGTCAGTCGGGATCAAATATAAATTTAAAACGTAAGGTTTAGTAAAGAATAGAATTGAAAACAGAAATTGTTGTATTCAGTGCAAATGTTCGACATAATCACGATTGCTTCATTTTTCCTTCTTTTGATAGGAACATTAACTAATTGGATGTGATATGTGTTCAGTGTCTGTGATTGTTTTTGTGTTTGTGTGTATCAGTGAAAATTTGTGTAATCAAAGTTGAATGCAATACTTTACGCCATGTTGAATAATTGACGAATTTTGGATTTTTTTTTTTTCAGTATTGTGTATGTATACAAGAAAAAAGGTGCGGATGAGTTTTTTCCCATGCCACCTGGAAATACCAATTGAAAAGTTTCATTGAATTCCAAGACTTTTTTTTTTGGTTTGATGACATTATAAACCCCTTGTATGAACTTACTTGACATGAATCGGCTCCATTTCACAGTAATTTGAGTGATTTTTAGTCTCTGTCGACAGACAAACGATTTAGCACATATATATTCTCTTAAAATTATTTTCGAATTAATATTTTTTTTTCCTATTTTTACTTTATTTAAACGACTGCGCATATTTTTCATGTCCTCGTTAGTGAAAAGAAAGAATGACAGAAAAAAAAAGAAATGACAACTAAATTCAGAAAAACCGATTTATCTCTACTGTAATTCAAAAAAGTTTCAAAAGATTTCATTCACACTTTTTCTTCCTTCATTCGCACGGAATTTGATTTTTTGACAAGTTTAAATCAGTTGGTTTGAAAAGTTTGGTTTTTCCATTAACCGCTCGCGTTGATTCCATTTCATGAGGTTCGTTCGTCATGTGTACGTATATGGCACTGCAAATGAATAGCACTTTTTGAGGTTTTCATTGTGTATGAATAATATGTGTACGGTTTATATGATAAGTATATGGCTTTCAAGTGTTCACTTGTCACCAATTAAATCGCTAATTTTTGTGGCCTATGTGCAAATTTGCCGCAAGCAAAACGATAAAACGTGCGAATAGCATAAATATACACGGTAGCTTGATAGCATTATGAGCAAATTGGCATCAACATCACCAACAAATAAAATCATACACAACAAAACGTCCATTTTTATCCTCGCACTCATAATATGATCCCAAATGAAAATTTTAAGTGTAATTAATTTAGTGAGCATAAATAAATTAATATTTGAGCGTGTAATTATAAGCTGAGATGAACGAAAAAAAAAAAAATAAAAAAAATAAATAAAAAAATCAAATAAAATCTACAAACGCACACATGCACAAACAATATCTATATGTCATAATAAATCGTCAATTAAATGAAAACAACAATATAAATCCATAAGAGACAATAATTATTCGTGTTAATCCATCTGCTATTTCAACATTTTATTCACATTGTGTTTCTCATAAATTTTTTTTCTCTTTTTCTCTTTTTCTTTCCTTCTTTTTTCATGCATTTGTTCGATCATGTATTACTCATCAATTTGGCCTGGATATCTGGCGGCTCTTGTTCCCGAACAACAAAAATCATTCCGGACGCTCAATCGCTTGCTTCGCATACACAAATTAATAACCAACAAAAAATAACAAACAGTTTGCTGGAGAATAAAAAAAAGTCCCAATGCTAGAGCAAATAATAATTTAATATAGTGTTTTGATGCGATTTCAACTGACTATATACCCAGCACCCAAATACATATGGCGCCGTTTCTGTGATCAATCTACGTATTAAAAACTTTATATGTACATGTGTAATTAACGTGAACAATATTGTGTGATTTTATATCAATTGTTTTGCATTTTGCGTTTCAAGACAATTTCATGGGAAAAAATACAAATTTTTTGTTATTGTTATTGTGAAATGTGTCAATAATTACGACAAAAATTTAAACGAAGCGAAAATTTAAAGGAAATAGAAACATTTGTTTATATACATATATATGTCGCAATCAACGTTTATTTATTCGGATCAAGGAAATAAATTCGATCGAATCGATGTCATTTGACGATTAATTATTTAACATAAAAATAACGGAACCAAGAACACAATTGTCAACGGCACAAAGTCGACGAAAAAATTTATTTTTTTTTTTTTCAAGAATAGCATTGAATAGAAGAAAAAAGGAAAAAGAAAACAAACAAAACTGATAATCACGAGCGACGATATCAAATATCGAAAATTCCATCCCAACACCAAAATAACAAAAAAAAAAAAGAAAAAGAAAAAGAAAACAAAGTGAAGAAGAAAATTATATAAACACATCTAAATCAAATGATCCATCATAAAAGCGAAACAGAAAACATGCTTAGCTCATTGGATACGCTGGCCGAAAAAATATCACCTGGCTCTGGTAAAAATAGCCCAAATCAACAATCAAATGATGCATTAGGCACAACGACAATCACAACCAGCACAAATACTATCGGCCAACGAACACATTTCAGCCAAAGCATACATCCTTATCAAAAATTGGAACAAAATAATAACAACACAAGCAGCAGTAATAATAACAATAACAACATCAATAACAACAACAACAACAACAATAATAATCATAATAGCAACTTAGTTCGCGAACTGTAAGTACTTTTTCAATGTTCGTTGCTCACTTTTCATTGTATATATTTGTCGCCATGTTCATTATATGATCTGTTGAAGCGAGTTCGATGGTGTTGTTTTTTTCCTGTCATATTTCTCTTTTCTGCGCTTATTGTCTGGGATTCATTCCGTATTGTGGCATTCGTAATCTAAT